>JALLOW010000001.1:0-14047 GCA_036939715.1 Shionodiscus oestrupii
ATGCAGCTCTGCAGAACTCGAAACAAAATCGCTGCGCAACATTTATCCCTGTACTCTTTCCTGAACCTGCAAGACCTGTGACAAACATGATCAATTGTTTTCTAGCACCTCTCTTTTTCAGAAGTTCTTCTAGATCATCCATATCTTGTTCTCTTCCAAGTCCTAATGACCCCCTCATCTTCTTTTTAATCGCTGTTACTCCATCAATGTTGTGTTTTGAAATGAGTTGTAACAAAAACGTGGAAGCAAGTACCTCATACATCATGTACTGTTTTTCGTCCAGTGTTTTCCCTTCCTCACGTGCCACTGCTCTTGCGACTCCTTCCAGTGTAGGAATTTTGGCTGTGAAATCTTTCCCAGATAAATGTGCGTTGACGTCGATTCTGCTGAATCCCTGCTCCTCCTCGTCTTCTACATCAGCATCTAAGTCTGCATATACCTGTGCGTAAGGTATTCCCCCAATCAGAGACCCACTCACTAGTTTCATCATAACATCAAAGCTCTCAAATCCCTCCCATTGAATGTGGCATGTATTTGTGTTGGCGCCAATGTTGTCTCTGGCATCACTTTCTGCCAATGCTTTGTCTTTGTCACTTTCTCGGTCTGATTCTTGGAAAAGAAGGGACTTGTCGGAGCATGTACGTGCGTTGATGATTTTGTTGCTGGTTGCATTTTTTCTGCAAATTAGGGTGTTGTTTGAGTATTTCCAACATTGTTCATTTTCGATTGTATCTAGTTCATCATCAGACTCATCTTGACCATTGCAGAAAAAAGAAATATCTGGCACGTCGTCGTCATCATTCTTATTTTTCTTTTGCGCATTTTCATCTTCCTTGGCTTCACAGTTCGTTGAGAATGTCAGCTCATCCATAGCTCGTTGATTGTTTTTGGATATTGTCATTCTTTCCTCGATATTTTCCAGTATTTCAAAACCTTTCCCCCAAAATTGAATTGGTGAAGGGTCTGCGGTCCCGGATGATTTGTTATTGGTAGCATCTCCCCTGCAAGTGGACTGGAAATGTCTTTTGCGACAGGCATCAAATGTTGGCCAGTACTTACCGTTGGTCTGCAGATCTTCAAGACAACGAAATGGATAGAATAAGAGAAGGGCTGTTTTTGCGTATCTCTCTCTTTTCTGCTCTACTTCTGATGTTACTTCGTCGCAGTTGAGCTGCAGCTCCTTGAGTGGACACAAAAAATTCTCTGGTACTGACACTAGCGGAATCTTTTCATGTGCATTTTTTTCCAAAAATGCGTATCCATGACCAGGATGACCTTCCATGACCGTAAACATCATATTGTTTGACTCCGTGCTAATTTCGTCAGCACTATTTTCGTCCAGTTGTTGTCTTTTCTTGTATCCTTTTCTGAATTTTGTCACCTGTTCTGTTTGGGACATGTTCTCCAGTATCTCTGGCCTGAATAAATAGTCGTTGGCTGAAATGTCTGCCCACTGAAAATCTTTTCCTTTACCGTTTGTACATTTGCGACAAATGAAGGTCACGTCGTCCCCATGCAGCACAGCCTCGGTCTGCCCAAGTAGTAGCTCTGTAAAGTGATGAGAGAAAATAAATCTGTCCCCGCCCTTCATCACCAAGGATGCAGCCATTGGAGCGCTTACGACAGTTCTTGAGGATGCAGCATTTATTCCGGACAGCATTCGAGACAACCCTTCTAACCACTCTTTTTTGTGTGGAGTCTCTTCCCCTGTGGTCTCTCTTATTCTGACAGCGTCCTGTGCTCTCAGAATTCTCCGTGACACATTCCGAAGAACCAAGTTTCTTGGCTCGCAGTCGTCCTTCACTGTCACCTTTGACTGATAAAATGTTTGGTAGAAACAGTGTGCCCAGTCACCTGTTTGAACATTTGTGTTGCAGTTCAAAATTGACGAAATGGCAACGTTGTGCGTGTTCATGTACTGACATGCCTGGGGGCGTTTCAGCTCAACAACAAACCCACATCTCTCATGCTGTTCACCATCGAGTGTGTAAAATAAAGTGACCTTCTTTCTTGGATCATTGAAAATTCTGGTGTCTTCCGGCTGAGCCAAGAACGGGAAAAAGAACCGGCACTCGCAACCCTTTTTGAAACAGGAACGGGCATGTGTGTAGCAGTGCTCATCAAAACGTAGTCTGAGCAAGATTTTCCTGGCTCTTGGATCATCCCAAAATCCTGGTTTTTCTCCACATGCCATGGTACATTTTTCCAGTCCATTGTCAAAATTTGCATCGTACACAAATCTGTATGCAGCAACGTCAGCCAGATCATCTGGTATTGGAACAGGCACATCATCCCCTAACTCTGCGTTTATCTTTTTGAGAGTATTGTTTGTCACATCTTCTGGTTTCTGGTAGTGATTACATGTAGCGCACTGCATTACCAAACCATCTATTTGGAGGCATTTGGTTTTGTGTCTTGCATCGCGTAGGGGTTGGTGTGTTGTAGTGCTCTGGTCTGCACCCGAACTCTCTCTGTTCTTGTAGATATCATCTATGTCACCGGAAGTTTGACAATAATCGCAGCGTGCGTTTGCATCCAGCGAAAAGTCACCGTAGCTGGCTGACATCACTTTGTTGATGTATTTGATGTACTCCTTTTTGGCACTTGCTTTGACTGCGTCATTTTTGTCGTGAAGCATCTTCCTCAGTAAAGCAAAGTTAGTCACCCATAATAGGAAGTGACCGTGCAGCGTCCCCCTTCCTTGCTCTTCGATTGCTTCACAAAATGCCTGCAATGTACCCAGAATTCCAGGCCTTCCTCTTTGTTTTTTCTCATCCCAACCAAAGAGATGCTGCATCACTATTTGTATGGCACTGTGGTATTCCTGTGCGCAAGCGCCGGGATATTTTATTCGTTCATTTGTTCGCTGCTGCAAGTCATGCTTTAAGTCATGCTCGTACAGGAGTTTGTCTTTCGTGCAACTTAATTTTGTAAGTTCGTGCTAGTTGCATTATCATGATGATGGTGCATAACGACACAGTGAATTGTGTAGTGTGATTCAATGTGCCGGGGACAACATACAGACTGTACACGAGAAGGACTTACCTCCTTGTTAGAGTTGACGTAGAGACGAATCCGGAAACAGCAGTCATCTGCTGGAGTGATTGTGAGAAATAGACTGTGCATCCCAAAGTAGTCTTGTAGTGCAAAGCATTTTCGCCTTGCATATTCTGCTGCCTCTTTTGATGTACCATATGCCTTGCATGATGAGCTTACTTGTCGTAAAAACTGTGCCCCCACGCTCTGTGATTTGTTGGAACTATCACCGATGAGACCCCTTCCTGACCCAGTTTTCTTGTGTCTTTCTTCGGCTTCTTTTACGGCTTCTTTGATGTCATCTACTGTCATGTTTGCAATGCGTTCCCCAAGAGAAACTCCCGTACTGCCTAGAATAGGCCTACATTTCACAATCGCTGACTTGTATGAAATGATACGCTGGAGTGTGTGGTTTGCGAGGAACACGAAATCGCTTTTTTTGAATTGCGGAAGTGATAAGCGTAGATAGTGACGGAGTAGTTCCTCTTCGGATATAGGGGTTTCGCGATTCGAGATCGGTCCGCCACTCCCAAATGGGAATTGCACAGGAAGCACATTTTCAAATCGGCTGGACTCGTTGTGAGTTGCATACCTCCCTCCTTTGATGACCAGTGTTGGGGCAGATCGATTTTCTAAAATTGCCAGCGCTAGTTCTCGAGTTGTCTTGTAAATACTTGTATCGCGCCGTGGATTGTTTCCACTTGTAAAATAGAACACTCCTTCTTCACACTGTTTCTCTACCCTTGGGTCGCCTTCGCGATCTGTGTTGTGCGGTGTCTCTGGATCTTCAATCAGATGAATTTCAGGTGGGTCCAACTCTTTGTGCACAAATCCAGGATGGTGTGCTTTAAACCAACGAATCAGAGTTTTGTAGAACATGGAATCTATTTTTTGTTTTTGACGTACAATCGTTTTCTGGGCAGGAGTCATTGAACCACATAACACGATATATATTTCAGCACTGCCTCCCAAGGCACGTATTTTATTGAATCCACTGATCATTCTGGTTTGGTCGGCCTCAAAAAATTGGTAGTGTCCTTTTATTCTCTGATGAAAGCCACCATCATATGCAAAGATGTACGCGTGAGGACGGATGGGAGCCACCGCTGCACAGATCTGAGGAGTGAGGCGATCTTTGTCATCGTCGTCAGTTATGCAAACTGGTGTTGCTGGGTTTCCATTTTCGTCTTCTGTTTCTAAGTATTCTGGAATGTGACCGATGACAAGGTCATTTCCAATCCAGAATTTGATTAGATTCTCGCTCCCTTCGTTTGACTTGCTCAGTCCAGAATGACAATGAGAGCATGTTACATATTTTCCTTGTTTTTTGGAACTCCTTGGGGAAAGGAGGAGTCCTGGAAACTCTTGTGCTTCGTACTGTTTTACTAGCAGAGGATCTATTTTGCCATATCGTTCTTCGCTTGCCTGAACACTTAACCTGTCTTTGTGTTCCATTACTTGCTCCTTGTCTACATAGAACACGGGGTCTGTTCCATCGATTTCTGCATCGCAGACTAGGCACACCAGTGCTTTGTGACAGTTTGTCTTGCCATCCACTTCTGTTCTTTTAATGCATTGCTGAGCCATGCGCACGGAGTCATCAATTTCGACTACGATATGAGGGACACCATGCTCATCAAATGTGTCAGGACATGTGAACATTTTATCCTTTCTTGCTTTTTCTTCTTCCCTGCGTGCATTCTCCTTTTCCCGTCTGATCTTTTTTCGACTGGGTTCACACAGATCTCTTAATGCTTTCCTTCTTTTATTTGTCTCGGATTTGGTTTCATCTGTTGCAGGGGGATCGTAACGCACATTTTTTGCAGCACACACTATCTCCAGCTCTCTCTCTATCTTCTTGAAACCTTTGGTTCTTGTGTGTCCGCTCGGGTCATATTTCTTTCTGCTGGGCTCGCACACATCTCTTAATGTTTTCCTCCTCTTTTTTGTCTCGGATCGGGTTTCGTCAGTTGCAGGGGGAGTATAATGTACATTTTTTGCAGTGCACATGTTCTCCAGCTCAGTCTCTATCCTTTTGAAACCTTCGGTTGTTGTGTGTCCACTCTGGTCACATTTCTTTCGGCTGGGCTCGCACAGATCTCTTAATGTCTTCCTTCTTTTCTTTGTCTCCAATTGGGTTTCATCAGTTGCAGGGGGGGTGTAATGCACATTTTTTGTAGTACACATTATTTCCAGCTCTGTCTCTGTCTTCTTGAAACCTTTAGTTGTTTTGTGTTTGCTTGGGTCACAGTTTTTTCGGCTGGGTTCGCACATATCCCTTAATGTTTTCCTTCTTTTATTTGTCTCGGATCGGGTTTCATCAGCTGCAGGGGGAGTGTAATGCAATTTTTTTGCAGTACACATTTTCTCCAGCTCTTTCTCTATCTTTTCGAAACCTTCTGTTCTTGTGTGTATGCTCGGGTCACACTTGCATAGATCTCTTAGCGTTTTTCGTCTTTTTTTCATCATGGATTGGGTTTCATCGGTTGTAGGGGGAATGTAATGCACATTTTTTGCAGTACACATTATCTCCAGCTCTCTCTCTATCTTTTTCAACTTTTCTTTTGTACTTTTTGTGCTCGCTTCACAGAGATCTCTCAATATGTTTCTTCTTTTTCTTATCTCGTGTTCTGTTTCGTCATGTCCCGGCCAATCTTTTTCTTTGTTGTTGCTACCACTGTCTGATTTATCACCGGACGCTTCAAGATTTGGTACCAGTGACACTATGTCTCCAGATTTAATATCGTAATGCCCAAGTGTGTATGTATTGTGAAGGCGCTCACCATTGAAATGAAGATTCTGATCTTTTACTGGCATCCCCATACAAACTTCAATCAACGTTTTGAGACTTAAAACAGATGCAGTAGGACACAAATCAACAGTAAATGACGTCCCAGTAATGGTCTTTATTGTAATGTGACCTTCCACCACATTCATTTCCTTGTCCTCAACAGATGGTGGAAGTAAGGGAGTCAATTCAGAGTGAACATTATCTTCATCACACCTTTTGAGGCTTTTTGATGTGTGGCTACAGCACGAGGAATGAGCAAAGGCACCAGTGACGTCCAGATTTATGGTAGCTTCGTTTTTGCAGTGACCTGAGCAGATGAATGCAAAGAAAAAAGTCGGTACTGGAAAGTGTTTGGAATTGCAACCAAAGAAGAAACAAGCACTTGCATTTGTTTGGATATGAAATCTCCTTCTCGTTCTCATTAACTGGCAAGAATTTCAAACAAATGAGATACAACTGGTAGCAAAATGGCATCATGGTTTCTTGTCAAAAATCACTTACGATCGGCACAAGGCAATAAGGCCATCCATTTCACTATTCTCTTGAGATACAGTTCGTGTAGCGCAGCAGCACGAGATTTCGAGCTGTATGTTGGAACTGCTTCTTTCTTGTGAGAACGTTTACGGCCAAAGTACCGACGTCCTCTTACTTTTGAGATCTGCACGGTTTTCAACTGTAGTCTGTGACTTCGGAGGTTCCTTTAATAGTTTGCAAGCTTTTCGCCCTTGATGATGTTCTTGCGCCGGTAGTTGTGGCTTGTATCTGCCCATTTCTTTGTCGGTTTCTTCTTCTGCTGTTGTGAATTATTGAGTGATGCTCGACTGTTCTGGGGGTTCTCAGCAATTCTGCGCTCTCGACGGATTTGTTGATCAGCTTTCCTGTGTTGACTCGCACTGAGTTTGGCTTTCCTGAGAGCCCTCGCTTGCTTCGATTGTCGCGACTCGCCTGGACGTTTTCGGGGGACGGAAGCAAGATGTTGGAGATGCAGGAGCATTTTCCGTTTGTGTTCTTCGACAACTCCACTTCTCGCACCCCATCTCGCAATCACCGCAGAGCGTTGGTCCCAGCTGACCCATCCACCGCTGTAGAGCTTATCCAGTGCCGGAAAGTCCCCTTCTTCTACATGCTGATCAATGAGCTCGATCGACTCCATGAGCTTGCAATATTTGACCTTAAGCTTGAGCGGCAGTTCCTCTGCACGATAGGGTGAGATCTTCCACAAGTGATGGAAGTGTACGTCGGCCATTTTGCGATAGTTGTGTGGAATGTTGGAGACGGGAGAAGGGGAGGGGGAGGGAGGTTCCCACACCCACCGAGACCGCAGGTACTTAAAGAAGCTGATGAGACTACGGCAGCTGAGAATGACGACCACTGCAATAGCCCCATAGGCTATGTCACGTTTGTCCAGGTCCCATGTCCAGCGCTCTGCCACAGCTACCAGCCGTTCTAGGCACCCATGGTACTTGTACGTCATGCTCAGCCGCATTGCAACGAGCCACAGCGTGGCAACAGTCCTTGAGCAACCCTGACCTACCCGAATCTATCGACGTAGAATATGAGAATTAGAGGAGAGCAAAGCAAACCGTGGACGTATAACGTCATCCACAGCACAATGGCATAGGTACTCGATGATGTCTTGTGCAACTTGATTAGAGGTGAAGGTGAATAGAGAGCAAGGAGATTCGAACATAACGATGACAAGGATTAACGTGGACCAAAAATTATGGTTCAGGCAAGCATCAATACTGCTAACATTAACATCTTTTCAGTGCAGAGTGTGTAGTTGCTATGTGTTGGCTCGTAGGTCACGCAACACAAGACTTTCAGGTGAACGTGTACTGTGCACCTCAACTCCCTGGGAACGAAAAATTTTCTGATTAAGAAAATGAAAAAATTCAAGGAAAGAAAGAGCTACAAAGAATCATTAGCATGGAGGAATTCTTATAACAAAATTTTTAGTAACAGAAAATATTGTAACGTGTCTTACTCAGAAATATTTACAATTTCGGCAAGATTCCCAAGAAAGAAATTGCCGTTAAATGTCGCCGTTGAATATTGCCGTTGAATGTTGCTGCTGAATGTTGCCGTTAAATGGAAAGCCAACGTTGTAACACTTTCTGAACGAGAGAAAATCTCACTAGGCCACAATTTCTGACTAAAGAAATGGCAATTTTTTAAGAAAGGGAAAGAATATTTAAAGAAAGCCAAAATTGCAATGTTTTCTGAGTGGGACAAAATTTGAGTAGCGCATCTGTTGAAAAGACCATTTCATACCCTGCGAATGACCCCCTGGGATCACCTTGTGAAGTGATGCACACTTTCTTGATCTGAACTTTCAAAGAATGTTGAGTTTGACATATTCTCTGAACAGTACAAAGTTTTAGCAACACAAAAGTTTTCACTAAAGAAAAAGGAAATTTAAATGTCAGACCTAACACATGTAATTTGTCTGGATCTATCTAAAATTACGGTAGTGTTGTCAGCATCATAGTGTCTCAATTATTTTAGATGGACTGTCCATGAACAGAAACGACTTTCGATTCTCCAGTGCGTCACAACAACAACACCAAACTCCTTACACTTGAAACATGAACTCTGCAATCATGCATGTTGTGACACAGACATGTACCCCACATGCACCTGGAACGCCTGTAACTCTATGCCCTTTAACTAAGTTGTTCTGCAAGCTTGATTAGTGTGTTTCTCTTTGTCATTTTGGTAGGGCAACAGAGATAGCTTGCCAAAACACTTTTTGCATGTGGGTGTTTGAGAATAACACATGGCGTGTTTGCTTTGCTCCAAGTAGCTAGAAAACTTCTGTTTATCTCATAGTAAAGCTTTTCTGTCACCCTTGGATTGCCTGCAACATCTTTGAGCATTTCTATTGCTTTGACAGTCATTGACAACTTTTTCGCCTTCCATTTTGCCGTCTTTGTTTTCCGTTCCCAAATTTGCTGACGAGCACGGTCATTTGCTGGTTTGCAGCGTGCAAGATGTACATCTGTAAGTTCATCTAATTCGTCTTCTCTCAAGTGCAAGTCGCTCTTCTCTTTGATGTAGTTGCTCATTCGTAGCAGAATTTGTTCGTGGGTCTGTCTTCCCAGGAGGAATGCATCATCCTTGATAGTTTGCATCACAACCAGGAAATCATAATAGGTAAAAACTGGACCTAATGGTTCTCCACGACTGCCAAAGAAAGGATTTGTCAACAGGTAAACACTGTCATATGCAAACGCCAGGTCACGACTGACCACTCCATCAGATGAGACATTTGTCACATATTTTACTGGGTAGTTGTGTTCTCTTGCCCAGGAAATGGCGTTATGTTCACCTCGATAGATGTGTTGCAGAACACTCTTGGAAACAACCGTGAATGAACATGGACTGGTTGCAACTTGTCCATGTGAAAGAATTGTGCTAGTAACTGCTGGGCAATTAAATGTTGTTTGTTGGATTTGGGTAGTCAGTCCCCCTTTTGTAACACATCCCCAACAGAAAAAGACTCCAACACCTTTGCGAATGTGGGCGACTGAGTTCTTGAAGCAACGTTCACACTTGATTCCATTCACAAGCTTCAGGAGACGGAGTGGACTTGGCACATGGATGCATTTTGCTCTCATGAGTCTTGAAATTTCCTCAGCTGTAACACGAGAGTGCCCGCCGGCCATCATTGCTGTGTTAATCACAGTCTCTGATTTTAATGAATTCAACATATTTTTGCTTGCATATGAAAAATGGTACAGATCCCTTGTCGTAGGAAGGTATGTTGCAATGTTGTTTATCACACTTTCTGGAAGTAGAACTTCTTCTGAAAAAGTGACTAGATGACTCTGTTCTGTTGTGGTAGCCAACTGAGGTGACAGACTTGCAATGGCACAGCATGACTGCCTATCTTCAGCTTCGTCGTATTGCATCTCCAGGAGAAACCCAAGGCGAATGTTTGTCCGGGCTTTGTCCCGCTGGTATGTACGCGTGCACCCCCGCAATCCCTGGCAACTTGAACGAGAGCACAGCAATTTCATTGGAAAACCCTTCTCTACCCAAATCAGGAAATGACCAGGTCTGCAACCATAGAAAACACGTGATGATTAAAAAGACGCTGTTTGTACACCGGCATTCATGACACAATGGCATATACCTTATGGTGGCTGGTGCAACTCGATTAAATATGAAAGTGAAGAGACAGCAAGAAGATTTGAACGTGACGATGGTGAGGATGAACGTGGACCAAAATTTATGGCTCAGACAATCGTCAATCCTGATAACACCTTTTCGCTGCATCTTGTGTATCTGCTGTACATGTGATCATTGGTAGAGCAACACAGTTCTTTTAGATGAACGTGCACTGTGCACCTCAACTCCCTGAGAACAGAATGTTTTCTGATTACAGAAATAAAGAAAATTTCAATGAAACCAGAACCATCAAAGAAACATTTGCATGGCGGAAATGTCACAGTGAAATTTTGTGTGACAGAAAGCATCTTCCAGAAATTTCTGGATGAACAAAAATTGGGAAGAAAGCCAAAATTGCAATGTTTTCTGATTGAGAGAAAAGTAATCAAAATTTCTGACTGGAATATTTGAAGAAACCCAAAAGTTACATGATCTCTGCTTAGCGCAAATTTTTAGCAGTGCAAAGTTTCGAACTAACAAAATGAAAAATTGCCAAGAAGGGATACTTTCTCGATCTAAAAAATTGAAGAAAGCCAGCATTTCTGGATGAACAAAAATTGGGAAGAAAACCAAAATTGTAATGTTTTCTGAATGAGAGAAAGGTAATAAAAATTTCTGACTGGAATATTTGAAGAAAGTCAAAAGTGTCATACTCTCTGCTTAGGTCCAATTTTGAGCGTTGCGAAATTTTCAACTACCGAAATAAAAATTTGCGAAGAAGAGACACTTTCTCGATCTAAACAATTGAAGAAAGCCAGAATTTTCATATTTTCTGAATAGGACAAGATTTGCGCAGGATGAAATTTCCAAGTAACGAAAGTGAAACATGCTGTGAAGGATATCCAACGCAAGAATGTATTGAGGCAGGAAGTATTTCCTGCACCAAGCCAAGCATTTAGCATGGACATGATGTTGGGAAGAAAGCCAAAATCGTGATATTTTTCTGAATGGGAGGCAATTTCTGAAAAATGGGTACACAGAGGAATTTTCAAAAGAGCAAATATTTTCTGATTGTGCCAAAATTTGAGAACTGACATGCACTTTCTGCATCTGAATATTTATCAAGCAATTCTGCAAAAAGGAACAACTACAGCAAAAAAATGTAGACTCATGAAAATTTCGAGTCAGAAATTATTTCATGCTTGTCAGAGCACACGCCCACACTGCGTACAAACACACGCACACGCACCACACACACACACACACATTCACACACACACAAAACTCATAACATAACCCCTCTCTCTACTACTCTGTGTTACATTGAAGACCGATTCCATACACCATGGCACCCAACAAGAAGAAAAAGCTTCAACTCAAGTTTGACTGCTCACCATCGAAACGGCAGAAGAAAATTTTTGGGAACCTCATCGACCTGCATTTGACCAAAGTGTCACACCTTGCTGTTGCCGTGGTGTTTAGGGGTGATAAACCTGCTGAGTGCCCTTACATGAAGCCTGTGATCGAGGCATATGAAGCAGACACGACCAACACATATGCATCTGAGTGGAATGTGAACAAGATCGTGGCCAGGAAAGGAAGTCCAAATTCAAAAGGTGGACATGATCCCATGCCTAAAGCCCCAGGATCGAAGATACCGTGGGACGTGATGACAGTTTACAAACTTTGCGAGAGTAGTTCCTGGATTGAGCTCGGACGGAACTTAGCAAGCAAGCTGACTGCCTTTGTTGAGGGATGTAATGAATATGATACCAAGATTCCATTCATCTTTCGCAGCTTAGTTGCAGACTCTCCCAAGCCGCTCAGCCACCACTTGCTTGACAAAGATGTTGCTTGTCTGCTCAAGCGGAGCTACTCGAGCAGTAAAAAGGAGGAAGTTACTGAAGACGAAAGTGTCCTTGAATCTTTTTTCGAATCAGCTAAAGAGGGCAAGCAAGCTATCGAGCGCATTACTCAAGATGAATGGGGAAACATGTAGGTGTCAATTGCTGACAAGAGAGCATTTGTTCTTCGTCCTCAAGTGGTCATCAATGTCAGTGCTGTCAAAGAGAATGAGGTGTTTACATAAATAAGCAATACGGCAGGTACACATTAAAAGATAAAAATGTTCATCACCTGAACCTAATTCACAATTACTAGCTGATAAAAAGAAATGGTATATCAAACTGTATGTTTAACTTCAAGCGACCAATCGTCCGGCAAGAGCACATCAATAAAATCGTCGAGATCAAATCGAAATCGAAATCTAAATCTAAATCAAAATCTAAATCAAAATCTAAATCAAAATCTAAATCAATATCTAAATCAAAATCAAAATCAAAATCGAAATTGAAATCGAAATCAAAATCGAAATCAGTGTTGAAATCGAGATCGAAATCAAAATCTAAAACTAAACCTAAATCGGTCCCGAACACCTTGTAACGAAAAGGACATGTTACTAAACAGAACTAAATGAAACTGGCTAAACTAAACATGGAACAAACTTAACTGATTTTGGGGCCTCTTATTTACTATTTTTATACAATCTGTGCAAAACATGAAACACGCACACTTCACATCTCGGCTGCATAATCATTCAAGAAGATCATTTCCTGATAGGAAATGTCCACCAGCCAGCCCACCAGGTAGTGGGCTATCACCCACTCCCATGTCATGTTGTGCGAGCGACACCAATGAACGGTGCGCCGGGCAAGATGAAATTCTGTCCAATGGCGTGGAGAATCAGAATTCCCACCATATATTTTTCCGGCCCACGTGTCCCTCAGTAGAACTTTCGCATGCTCGTTCTCCACATGGACGTGCCCGTTTACGTAGTAGCAACAGAGTTCGTGCTGCGTCATGTCATACAGCTTGACCATTCGCAGCGGCAATGCAGGAGCATCAGATTCAAATGAATTGAAGATGTCGCCCAGGCTCAACGTAAAGCTGTCCAAGTTGGGGATGACATGTGCAGTTGGATTGGGTTTCTTCTTCTTTGCAACTCGTGCATGTTTCGACTTCAGCCACTTGCCGAGGGCATGGTCTTGCTTGTCGTTTGCCCTCCTCTTCGGCCCTCCTCTTCAGAAAACCATTGGCTGCGGCCTTACGTGTGCCTGAGATTTTCATGTTGAGATCTTGACATGAGGCAACAGAGCAGTTAGTGATTTCAGTGCACGTCAAGAAGTCAAAAATACCATGAATCGGACTCACTTTTGGTTGACAGAATTGACCAGCTGACTGTGAGAGATGGGAATGCTTTTTTATGAGAGCACTGCCAGCAGGTTCACCGCTGGCAAAGTGCTTGTGGGTGCGGCGAACCCATGATTGCTCTGTTGATGGGTCAAGAAACCCTCAAACTCAACGGTCTTCTTGACCTTGGAGGACAATGGGCACCTGGGGTGCCTCCTCCTTTTTCTCGTGCTGTCGAATTTGAAAAACACTGACAAGCATGAGTGAAGGCAGGGAAAAGACTGAGAGTTTTTCCACTCAACTTGCTTCCAAAATTGACATTTGTGGACACCACTGTGATCTGGTGGGACAAAGTCCCCGTCATCGGGGCATTATGACGTAATTGTCTCATGCTTCTTTCGCCCAACTGCAGGAGAAGGGGACAGCGGCAACCCAACTGCTGGAGCAGGGAGGAGAGTACTCCCCTGTGGAGCAGAAGCGGACGTCAGTTGGAGCTGGGAAAGCTCCCGCTGGGCACAGGGCAGCACCCCCCCCTCAGCAGCCTCTCCAGCTGCTGCCCGTGCAGCTCACAAGATGGAGAGCACGTTCAGCCAGGCCGATCTGTCGGCTCGGCTGCGCGCGCACGCCGGCCGCGAACAAACACAGCGGGGCGTCGCCCGCACCGGTCGTCCGTCGTCCGGCGCCGCGCTGCTCGACGCTGCGCGAGGGTGAGCTTCTCCGGGAGAAGCGCGCAGGGACCATGCCCCTTTCTTCCTCACTCCGATGTCCAGGAAGAGTGGGCAAGCCTTCCGGACTCCCCGCTGTGCACAAGGAGCCCCCGCCCGTCCGGAGGCCCTTCGACCTTCGACCGTCTCCGGAGCGGGCCCGTCCCAAGGCGGAACGCAGCGGGGGGTCGCCGCGAACTTCAGTTGGCAAAAG
>JALLOW010000002.1:0-15679 GCA_036939715.1 Shionodiscus oestrupii
AAAGGTTGCGACGGCACCATCCGGTCGCAACGCGCCAAATTCCCGTGGCACAAAATTGTTGCCCCTGGCATGGCGCTCCAAGGCCGATGCGGCAAAGTTTCAAAGCGAGCCGTCCCAACCACAACAAAAGCGGCGACGGGTTGGGTGTTCCAGTCAGCTTCCCGCCACGGGTCGCAGGACTTTACCTTTGGAACTGGTCCAGGTTGCCGAGCTCGCGGGCAGCGTTGGTTTGTGTTCTGCCCCGCGTCAACGCTGCGACAACACGACGTCTGTCGATGGTCTGGTCCTCATTGGTTCGGGCAGGACTGGTCTCGGGTTGGTGAGCTCGCGGGCAGCGCCGGTCGGTCCGCAGCGCCCCGCGCCAAGCGCTCAAGCAACCTGTCTTTGACTGGAGACCGGGGCAGTCCTGCGGCGTGTCAGTCACTGGCTGTCGGAACTCCAGATCGCGACTCAGGCCTTGCTGTTGGGACGAGCCATTTTTGAGACTCAGAGCAACGGTGGTCAGTGTAGTGCCCCAGGCTTGGGCTTGGGTCAGTGACCAAATCCACGAGTCATCAGCAGCAGGGTTCAATGGCACGTCCATCCAAAATCATGGGGTGCCACCCTGGGGTCATCAGAGTCCAAAGTTTTCACCCACAGCGCTCGCCATTCCCAGGTGTTGTTTCCAAAGCGCCACGAGCAAAGTTCTCTTGGTCAGAATGTGTTCTAGTCTGTCTGTCATTTCAGGTTTTGCCACAGGCACAACACGTCAAGACTTGACCCTTGCCACACTCTCATGCATGACTGGTGGCTGCCACAGCCCTTTGGTGCATCAACCTGCTGACATGCTCGTGTCAATCAAAGTTGTCACTCACACAACAGTCCAATTTGTTTGCAGCAAGTTTGTGACGCTTTGATGAAAAGTTGAGCCTTTCAATCAACGCACTTGCTGTTCACATTTTTCAAAATCTGTCCAGCGAGATGTCTGCAGCGTTGCTTGAAAACAACAGCTGCAAATCGTCCCCTCGCTGCAGCATCTTGATGGATGCCAAACAATGTCTGGGCAAGAGGCAATTCAGTTGCAATTGAGGTTCGAAGAACACTGGTTGAGTGCTCAAGCTACAAAACTGACAGAAGGTCTGTCAGAAGATCTGTCAGCACCAGCTCTGGCCAAGCGGTCAGTGTCGTTGTTGGGTTTCCGAAGGAACTTGTTTTTAAAAGGTTCAACTGTGCGACAGCATCTTTCAAAAATGTTTCAAGTCGCAGCAGCGGGGACGCACGTCCCCTCAAAATGACCATGCCGCTGTCCAGCAGCAGCAGCAGTCTGCCCTGTCCCCCCCTTTCTCTCAAGCATCCTGGGGAGGGTCAAAGGTGCGCGCGCGCACTCCACGGCACGATGTACGGTGCGGGTCCCGCAGAGGAACCCCAAGGCAGTCGCGCGAGTGTCACGCTCCAGTCAGCGCGCGCAGCGCCGTGCCATCCACGGTGAACTGTACCTGGGCCCACGCCATGCTGCTGGTCGTTCCTCTTCCAGCTCCATTGCTGCGGCGTCTCAGTTGAGGCCGCAGCTGGCAGCAGTTGGGCACGTGTTGGCCGCAGCCATCGTTTGCGGCTGCAACAGCTCGCAACATGAGGGGTGCCGCATTCACCCTCCCAGGACCCCTGCGCAGTTCAGTCTGCGCAGTCCGCGTCGGCACCGAAGCACCTGGTCCATCCGGCGCCAATTCTGACCGACTGGACGCCTTGGATTCCACATCCATCTGGACGTCTGGTCATTGTCGGCCTGTCAAGTTCAATGATCTCACAAGAACATGGTTGGGGTCAGATTTGTTCCAGTTGTGCTCAATTTACGTGAGAAACAACCAAATCAAGCAGTGGAAGATCCCCCCCCCCCCGCTGCAGCAAGTCACGTGGTGCGGGAGGCAACACTGGCAGTAGCTTCTGCTGCTGCTTCTGCACGCACAGACGTCGTGGTCTCTGAAAAGTGACCCCCCCCTTCATGTCCTGCCGCCCAAGCAGCTCGTCGCGTGGTGCGAGGAGGCAGTCAGCGCTTTGGGCCGCCTCTCGCGCAGACAGCGTCAGTCGGGCGAGCCAATGACACAGTGAGCCACCCCCCCCCCTCTTCGTCGTGGAGTGGGAGCGGCAATGCGATCTTTCCCCTGCCCCGCGGGCGTCACGTTTGAAATCAAAGATGCAGGCATTCAAGACGCCGCGAGCAAGCTTGGGGATTCGATTCCTTCTCGGTGCCAGGCAGCACCGGTTCCAACATTTGTTTTGCTCTTTCACTCTTTCAAGAATTACTGTCCGCTCGCGCACAGAGTGTCCAACGGGCGAGCAACTGATGTGATCCCCCCTTTAAATCGACTTTGACAAATCGCGCGCAGCGAGGGCCAATGGGGATCGTGATTGTCAAGCATTTGAGTCGGCCAGACATCAAACGATGTGATGCCGGTCGCGGGCAACTGTGTCAGAATGAATTCCGCGGCGCAGCGGTGGGACTTGGTCCCGGCGCTGTTTCCAGTGCACTGCGGTGTTCAATTTTTGATCGCAGGCCCGTGTGTTTAAATTCAGCATGAACCAAGTCGCTCCCACGGCACGCCTTCCGGGCCTGTCGATGCCACGGCCGATGCGACTTTGTGGGAGGTGGTTTCCCATCAAAACATCGCCCCCCCCGTTCTCCCACGGGCCAAGCGTCAACGTGTACGCCCATCGGGCAGGTTGGGGGTCGTGATTGATGAACAACCTGATTGAAAAGGTGTCAACCTGATCCCACCTCAAAACAATTCGAGTTCACGATCAACGGCGTTGGCAATTGAGTCAGATCAAAGCGCCGTTGCGGTTGTTTGTGTTGCGGCGGTGGCAAAGCCACAGTCTGCCGCTGTGGAAACAGGGAATTGACTGTGTCCGCGGACGGCGACGGGGAAAACTCGCCAGGTCGCGCCGCGTCCGAGTTTGCAGCGAATTGAATCCACAACCACCAGGATTCGTCGCCACAAAAATTCAAAGTGTGCAAGGCATTGCTCAAAATGTCAAATTTACCTTGTTCCATTGCTTTTGCGCACGACGACGTCAATCAGATCAGGTCGCGCGCACCGCGGTTCGAACGACAAACGTTCGTTGCGCAGGAAACAGCTCTTCGCGGACGATGCGTTTCGGGTCAACGCGCTCGCCGCCCGCGCAAAAGCAGCAAGCTCGTCTCAAAATCGTCGAGCGAACTGGGTCTGATAAACTAGAAACAAATCCCCATGACCAGTGGGGACTCGCTTGCCAGGCTCAGCAGCGTCGCGGCTAATTATTTACAGACGCAACAATCAGACGAGCGAAAACAGAAGAAGGTGCCTCGCGGCGTGATGGCCCAATGGGCGACCGCCCCGTGCCGACAGGCACGGGACGATGCTTCAATACTAATAGGTATTATCCAAAGAGCAGGGCCTCCAAGCCCCGCATCAGCGCGTTCATCGTGTCCCGACGGCATCGTCGGGATCAACACGGCCATGGCCTCTCAAAGTCGAGGTCGCGCTCAGATTGTGGTTGAGGTCGGCCTTCAGCCACCCTCTACCTCTCACACAACAATCAACTGTCATCTCTAAGCTTCTCATCCGGTTCGCCAACCTGTGACACACTAATTCCTGCGCACATTGCACCAAAACCCGTCAGTTGAGGTGCGCGTTCAACTCCTGCCAACAGGTAGATACTTGACATCTATTTCGCCCCACGCAGCAGCTTGACCTGACTACCACGGGGCAAAAGGGTGAGTAGTACAGTCATGGGGAAATATTTCTAGTCCCCTCAAACTTGTCACGGCAATGGCCGGGTCAAGATTGTCCTCAAATATTTGGACATCACCAATTTGATCTTGGATGTTGGTTTCACAGCCACCAGGAATGATCTAGGGGTTTCCAAACCTTCTCGTAGTACTCTTGCTTCATTCAGCAGGCGGGAGTAATTTCAAGCCTGTGCGTCTGCAGATGGGGAGAGTGTAGGTCGCAGAACCACTCAACACAATTGGTTTCATCAGTGGAATTTCACTCCAGTCCCAATTTGGACTTTGCCAACTTGATCAGAAGTTGTGCTGCACTTCAGATTTCTTGTGAACAGTCAGCCACCCACAGTGCTCATCCACGATCCACCTCAAATCTTCAGGCAGAATTGTGAGGACACCACAGGACCTGATGTCAGCCTGGGCGTCACAGAGACAAAGCAGCAGGCAAAAGGTCTAGGACCATCAATCTCAGGTTGTGTCCGCAGCACTTGTGAGGGTTGTAAGCTCAACAGCTCAAATAAAAATGTCAATCCTGAAGGGCTGATCCAAACCTTATCCTGGTGCGAGACATTTGGCAACCAATGCCATCAGTTCTCACTTTGGGCGCGGGCAGTGCGCGTTCCTTGGGCGTGCTCCTTGACTCCCAAAGTAGGTCTCCATTCCCAGTCCAAGACCAAAGGGAATGCTGACCAATCTGTAGTCAAAAAAATCAGTGCAAATCAAGCACTGGCGGGACAGCAAACCATTGGAGAGCCATCGAGATCAAGCACTGGCTCTTGAATCTGTTGAAATTCGGTGCAAAGATCATGGTGCAAAAATGTTGCCTGCAGCCTAAAGCAGGTCGCCAACCAAGGCGAACTCAAAATGACCTGTGCTTCACAGCACATCAAGCAATGATGACGGGGTACTCATCTGTGAGGAGTTCAAAACCTCGAGTGCCACGCCGGTGCTTCAGCACTTGGTCCCCTCAAACCATGTCAGGGATTTCTCAAACTTGATGCTGCTTGTTGCGTTGGACTTGAGCTGCAAGAAAAGAGCTCATCGTTCATGAATCTTCATCAGGAAAACACCCCAGTCTCGAGGTGGGATCTGATTGGCAGGAAGTCAAGCAGGAGTCCCGCAATCTCCAGCAGCAGGAAGGCTCTGGGCGATCCCACCAAAGAACCACCTCCATTCACTCAAGGCAGGACTCGAATGATCACAAATTCAACCAGGACTCAGGAGAAGCTGAGTGTGAGTGTATCAAAATGCGCTGCAGCCTTGCTGGGGAAGACCTGTGACAAGGAGTAGGTCGTCACGATTTGCTCCCAGCGCGTGGCATGGGAGGTGAGACAATCAAGTCGGAGAGAAAAGCAAACACCAACCAAAGGTGATGCACTCATCCAAGCTGCCCGAAACAGAAGTTTGAGCACCCGATCATCCAATGTGTCACCAGGGGCACTCATGCTTCAGGCAGTGCTACAGGCACGGAGGTCCATCACCGAGCCAATCAGCCACCATGGCCAAGGTTTCAATGGTTTGGACGTAGATCGAGCGGGAGATCTAGGTGCTCTCACATTCATTCAGGAATTGGGAAGAGAAGTTTGAACGCATCCACATGCGCTGCAGGTGAGAGAACTCAAACAATGATGTCAATTGTTCTCTTTCACTCTCAGCGCGTGGAATGAGAGGCACCAGACATGGCAAAAATGTCAAAAGAAATGAATGTCAGCATCAATTGTGCAATGGACTCATCTGAGGTCTCAGACTGAGAAGTCCAATCCCAAACGTCCGAAACACTGCCAGGTGTGCATCCAGGTCAGGCACTAGTCATTTGAACAATCAGCGATCTCGGTCAATTTCTGGGCAGTCAGACGTGGGAGTGGGCGCGCTCAGCCACTACAGCGCGCCAGCAAAACGTCTCAGACAGAAAGTCAGCAATCAAGCAACATTCTCAGTGCAGAGCATGAGAGGTTCCAAAACATCCAGTTTGTGGCATCAGAGGGTTGGCACTCATCTCAAAATGTTGAATTCGAAGTTTGACGCAGACCCCACACCATTGGGATCAGCAGCAGGTCCACGAGTGATCCAACACTTGCGGGAAAGGATCTGTCAGCCACTCAGCGTGGTCGCATGCTGCTGTCAGCCACTCAGCGTGGTCGCATGCTGATTGGACGCAGATTCGCAGTTGGGAAGCGTCACAGCATGATGATTTTGGGATGGTTTGGGGAATGTTGCCCCAAAACTTGGAATGTCAATTCATTTGGTGGGAAGATTTGTCCATTGTAGGCGAAGAGGCGATCAATTCAAATGGATCGGGTTTGGATTTCAACGCATTGCCAAATTCCAAAGGTCAACTCCAGATTAAATTAAATTCGTTTCCAAATTCATTCCCGAATTCATGCATTCGCCAGATCAGATCAGAAATTAAATTCAGGCATGAGACTTCAATCCATTGAATTTAGGTCATGCCAGACTCCATTGAATTTATTTCGCGCCAGATTAGATCAGAAGCGTGTGAGATTGTGAACCATTGAATCCATTTCATGCCAGATCAGATCACAAATTAAATTCAAGCATGAGACTTCAATCCATTGAAATTATTTCATGCTGGATTCCATTGAATTTATTTCATGAAAGATTAGATCAGAGATTCAATTCATGTGATTGAGATTTGGATTCATTTCCCACCCACGTTCTGTCAATGCGCTTGTGTCGCCTTGCAATTGTCCCCTCGCAAGAGCATTGGGAGAAGTTCAAGATGCAACTCATGTCGGTGCACTGGGCGACGGCAAGGCAATTGTGGGTCAGGGGGCAACCATGTGGGAATGAAATTTATTTGCCGCAGCTTCCCACAGTTCCAACCAACGTCCCGAGCATCCAAGCTGCGGGCCCTCCCGTCTTCAAGCGGGGTCTCTGTTTCGGCGGTGTCTTCCGAGGTCAGATGTACGGTCCAGACCTGCCGTTCCCTCGCACGGAACGCTCATGGCAATTTCCAAACATTCCCTGGCCGGGGGCTGTGAGGAAAGCACGGGAAAGGTTGCGAC
Source organism: Shionodiscus oestrupii (assembly GCA_036939715.1). Taxonomy (NCBI): domain Eukaryota; phylum Bacillariophyta; class Thalassiosirophyceae; order Thalassiosirales; family Thalassiosiraceae; genus Shionodiscus; species Shionodiscus oestrupii. The sequence continues at coordinate 6,769 of JALLOW010000002.1, forward strand.
GGCACCATCCGGTCGCAACGCGCCAAATTCCCGTGGCACAAAAGTTGTTGCCCCTGGCATGGCGCTTCGAGGCCGATGCGGCAACATTTCCAGACGAGCCATCTCAACCACGGCAAAGCGGCGATGGGAGTGTTTGTTCCAGTCGGCTCCCCGCCACGGGTCGCAGGACTTTACCTTTGGAACTGGTCCAGGTTGCTGAGCTCGCGGGCAGCGTTGGTTTGTCTTCTGCCCAGCGTTGGCGCTGCAACAACACGACGTCGGTCGATGATCTGGTCCTCTCAGGTTCAGGCAGCAGGACTGGTCTTGGGTTGGTGAGCCAGCGGGCAGCGTCAGTTGGTCCGCAACGCCCCGCGTCCAGCGCTCAAGCAACCTGTCCTTGACTGAAGACCGGGCTGTTCCTTCAGCGTGTCAGTCGTCGGCTGTCGCAACTCCAGGTCGAGATTCAGGCCCAGCTGTTGGTGCTGCTGAAGCCGAGCCATTTCTGAGGCTCAAAGCGTCAGTGGTCAGTGTGGTGCCCTGGCTTGGGCTTGGGTCAGTGATCAAGTTCACAGGTCATCGCAGCTCTGGGGCTTTGGATGTTGCCATCACTGTTCACCCAAGGAATGCCACGTTTGTTGCGGTCGATTTGCTCGAAGGCTGCCTGGTGGGCTGCCCAGCAACCGACCAAAGTTTGAAATTCAAAAACTCTTGGGGATTCAAAACAGGCTTTGGTGCACAGCACCTCTCAACGGCTTTCTGTTTTGTCGATTTGTGTTGACTCTTTTGTTTTTGTTTGTTGCAGCAGCTGCCGTGGCACGGTCACGTCGCCCCCGGTCTCAACAGCAGGGTTCAATGGCACGTCCATCTAAAATCATGGAATGAGGATTCACCCACAGCGCTCGCTGTTTCCAGGTGTCATTTCCAAAACACTGCGAGCAAAGTTCTCTTGGTTGACTCAAGTTTGATTCGAACATTTTGATTTACTGCAGTTGGTCAAAATGATTGTCTGTCGAACGGTCACCATCCAGGAAAACTTCATTCATTTGCATTTCATTTTCTACTTTGTTTCAGTCATGCAACAGGTTCAGACGTGTCAAGGACTTGGATCCTTGCTACGCTCACAGAGGCAAAGCAACTACAGCGCTTGTGTTGTTCAAAATTGTCGCTCACACACAGCTCACACAACAGTCTAATTATTTCCAGCAAGTTTTGTGGCGCTTCAGTGCAAAGTTGTTGCTTTGATCAAATGCACTTGCTGTCTAAATTGGTCAAAAAACTGTCCAGCTTGTTCAAAATGTGTCCAGCGAGATGTCTGCAGCGTAGCTTGAAAGCAACAGCTGCAAATTGTCCCCTCGCTGCAGCATCTTGGTGGATGCCAAACAACATCTGTTCAGGAAGCAACGCAGTTGCAATTCGCATTTGGAAATTTGGCTGAGCGCTCAAGCTGCAAATCTGACAGAAGGTCTGTCAGCGGAAACGGAAATGTTTTTCAGTTCCCCTTTCAGTGTCAAAGTTCCAAAACTCTCAGTCGCACTGTTCGGAGGCTGTCCCCCCAAAATTGTCAAAAGACGTGATTGCGAAAAACATGTTTCCAAATTTCAAGTCGCAGCAGCGGGAACGCACGTCCCCTCAAAATGATCGCGCCGCCATCCAGTAGCAGCGGTCAAACTTGTCCCACACCTGCCGCAGGTCACGGGCAGATCGCCAAACCATGGGGAGAATTCAAAATAAACAATGTTTCGCGCATGTCGCGCGCCACGCTTCACAGTGTGGTTTCCGTCAGAGGAACCCATCGGCAATGGCGCCAGTGTCGCGCTTCACACGTTGCGACCATGAGGCTCCACGCTCACAGTTTCCTGGGAGGCACGTGGAGGTCTCTGGCCACGCTCCTCGCCTCGTTCTCGCCAGCGCTTGCAGCGCCACATTCAGCAACGGCAAACTCTACCTGGGGACTGTCAGTCCTTGCCGCTGGTCGTTCTGCTTCCAGCTCTGTTGCTGCGGCGCCCTGTGCGGGGCCGCAACTGTCGTCCGTTGGACTTGCTTTGGCCGCAGCCATTGTTTGCGGCTGAAACAGCTCGCAACATGAGGGGTCTCACAATCACCCTCCCAGGACCCCTGCGCATTCCAATCTGCGCGGTCCGCGTCGGCACCGAAGTACCTAGTCCATTGACAGTTGGTCCTGGCCATCTGAACGCTCAGGAAGATTCATCCTCCGGGCGTCTAGTCATTGTCAGCCTGTCAAGTTCAACGCTCACGCAAACACAGTGTGATATCAGATCTGTTTGTCAATTGTGTTTAGTTCGCGTGGCACCCAACTAATTTAAATGGTCAAAATCCGCCCCCTTGCTTGAACAGCCGGCCAAGCGGCCGCGGCAAGTCAGGCGATGCGGGGTCGGGCAATGCAGGAGTGCTTTTGGCCATTGGCGCAAGCGGCGTCAGTCGAGCGCCCACAATCAAAGCAAGCATCCTCCCCCCTTTGGTTGAGGGAAACAGTCAGGTGTTTTCCCCTTTTCTTCCCCGCGGGCATTTCATTTGAACTCGCATGTCCAATCATTCAGATCTGTGCAGGAAAGTTCAGGGATTCAATGCTTCCAGCGCGTGGCAGCACCGTTTTCAACTTATTTTCATCGATTCAGTTTTGATCGCGGGCAGCGACGGTTGTCAAACTTCCGCCGCGCAACTCAGGAACAAAATTCCGCCGCCAAATTGTTTGCGCCATGGATCTGCGGTCACAGTCGCGCACGTCGAGCGGTCGATCCCAGTCAAGCACCTCCCCCCCACTTTCGCCGGTGTGGGAGCGGCAGCGCAATCTTTTCCCTTTCCCCCCACGGGCACTTCATTTGGATTCACAAATCCAAGTTCCAAATGCCGCGAGTGAGTTTGGGGAACAAATCCCCCTTTCGGCGCTGAGCAGCACCGGTTCCAAATTTGTTTGCAGATCACGGCATTTGCCCTGCGGGCGCTGTTTAATGGTGAGCGCATCACGGGCGAGTACAGGTCCATCGTCCGCGCATGCGAGCGCCGAACCAGTTCAGCAATCAGGTTCGCGAGCGACGGCGTCAGAACAACTCCTTGCGCCATCGTGGGGCTCGCGTTGCGGCGGCGGCAAAACCACAGTCTGCCGCTGCAGAATCAAAACATTCAATTGCGTTTGTTCTGAACTTTGATTGCGTTTGCGCAAGACATTCAAATTGCTCGGGTGTGTTTGTTCAAAACACTCAACAGATTCACGGACGGCGGCAACAATCAAATCAGGTCGCGCGCGCCGCGGTTTGAATTAGTTTGCATTCAAAACATTTTGTTGCAGTCACTCTGAACATCCAGAACTCATTCAGAATTTTCAGTTGCAATTGTTCAAAACGTCAAAATGCATTTGCTAAAAATGTCAAATTGCATTGTGTGTTTCCCCGGCGGGCACTGTTTGATTGTGCGCGCGTCGCGGGCAAATAAAGGTCATTCATCGGCGCAATCAATGCCAAATTATTCAAGCGATCAAATGATCGGACTCGCAAGCGACGGCGTTGGGATTCAAATCCCCCGCTGTCATGTAGCTTCGAGTCGCGCGCAATTCAAGGCGTTCAAAACATCAAATTGAATTAAATTTTCGCAAAACTCTCATCGTGTTTACCACAACATTTCCTTTGCTTTTACGGACAGCGACGTCATCCAGATCAGGTCGCGCGCGCCGCAGTTCGAACGACAAGCGTTCGTCGCGCGGGAAATCGCTCTTCGCGGACGATGCGTTTCGTTTCGACGCGCTCGCCGCCCGCGCAAAAACAACAAGCTCAACTCAAAATCATCGAGCGAACTGGGTCTGATAAACTACAAACAAATCCCCATAATCAGTGGGGACTCGTTCGTCAAGTCTACCAATGGCTCGGCTACGTTTTAACCACAAACGCAACAATCAAACGAGCAAAAACAGAAGAAGATGCCTCGCGGCGTAGTGGCCCAATGGGCGACCGCCCCGTGCCGTCAGGCACGGGACGATGCTTTGATACTAATAGCATTAAACCAAAGAGAGCAGGGCCTCCATGCCCCGCATCAGCACGTTCGTCGTGTCCCGACAGCAGCGTCAGGGTCATCATCATCATGGTCTCTCGATCGAGGAATCATCCAGATTGTGGTTGAGGTCGGCCTTCAGCCGCCCTCAACCTTTCACACAACAATCAACTGTCATCTCTGACCTTCTCATCCCATTCGCCAACCGATGGCGCACTAATTCCCACGCTGATTGCACCAAAACCCGTCAGTTGAGGTGCGCGTTCAACTCCTGCCAACAGGTAGATACTTGACATCTATTTCGCCCCACGCAGCAGCTTGACCTGACTACCACGGGGCAAAAGGGTGAGTAGTACAGTCATGGGGAAATATTTCTAGTCCCCTCAAACTTGTCACGGCAATGGCCGGGTCAAGATTGTCCTCAAAATGTTTGAACGTTGCCACAACACGTTTGGACGTCACCAATTTGGTCAGAAGTTGATGTACTACAGATCTCTTGTGAGTGATCTGGCACCCACTGCACATGATCATGAACCGCCTTCAATCTTCGGGCAGTGTCATGAGGACACCACAGAATTGGGTGACAGCCTGGGCGTCACACAATTGCAGGGAACAGGTCTGAGACCATCAATCTCAGTTCACGCCAAAGAACTTGTGAGGGTTGTATGATCAACAACTCAAATAAACACATCAATTCAAAAGGCTAATTCAAACCTTGTCCTGGAGCGAGATGTTTGGCAACCACTGCAGCCAGTTCTCGTTGTGGACGCGAGCAAAGCGCGTCGCTTGGGTGTGCTCCTTGACTTCTTGAGCGGGTCTCCGTTTCTGGTCCAAGACCAAAGGGGATGCTGACCAAATCAAAAATCTAAAATGTCAGTCCACGCAGGGGATTGACCATCAGACCAAGCCCCTGAACGGGATTCAATCGGCAGAACGCTTGGGTCAGAATCATTGTCCTGAAAGGTTTCTTGCCACCTTCAGCAAGTCGCGCCAAACAAAACAAAGTCATGGCAGAATCAGTGCTTCACAGCACAGGCAATTGTGGCGGGGCACTCATCTGCGAGGGATTTGAACCCTCAAGCGCCACGCCAGTGCTTCAGCGCTTGGTCCCCTGAAATCACAGGTCTGTCGGGGACTTGCAAGTCTCGTCCAAGAGATCCAAAATTGATGCAATTTGATGCGTTGGACTTGAGCCTCGTGAAGGAGCTCATCGTTCATGAATCTTCATCAGGGAAACACCCCAATCTCGAGGTGGGAATCAGTCAGCGGGAAGTCCAGGAGGAGTCCCGAAATCTTCAGCAGCAGGAAAGCTCTGGGCGATCCCACAAAAGAACCACCTCTAATCACTTGAGGCAGGACTTGAATGATCACAAATTCAACCAGTACTCATGAAGAGGCTTGAGTGTGAGTGCATCAAACTGCACTACAGCCTTGTTGGGAGCACCTGAAGCAAAAGGTAGGTCATCATGATTTGCTCCCAGCGCGTGGCATGAGAGGTGAGACAATCAAGTGGCAGTGCAAAAGCAAAGACCAACCAAAGGCAATGCACTCAGCCAAGCTGCCCAAAACAGAAGTTTGAGCGCCCGTTCATCCAATGTGCAATCATGGGCACTCATGCTTCAGGCAGTGCGTCGGGCACGGAGCTCCATCACCGAGCCAATCAGCCACCTCGGCCAATTTCCAAACAGTTTGGACGCAGATCCAGTGGGAGGCTTTGGGTGTGGGACCGTTGAGTCACCACGGCGTCTCGCCAAAGCGTCTCAAGAACCAAAGTCAGCGATCAAGGGACACTCTCAGCGCCAAGCATGAGAGGTTCAAAACAATCAGTCGGCGGCATCAACAAGACACGGCACTCATCTGTGGTGTTGAATTCGAAATTCAAACGTTTGCAACCTGGACCCCTCTCAATTGGGATCATCAGCAAGTCCTCCAGTGGTCCAACACCCACGGGACCTTGTCCAGCAAAGGGATCGGTCATCCACACAGCGTGGTCGCATGCAGATTTGACGAAGATTCACAGATGGGAAGCGTCATGGCATGACAATTTGGGGATGGTTTGGGGAATGGTGCCCCAAACTTGAAATCAGTTCCTTTGGTGGGCAGATTTGTGCCTCATTCATGGAGACGTCACCCGGATGTGGTCAATCAATTTGTTTCCAACAGAAATTCTAGATGTCATTTAATTCTCATCTGCAGAGATTCCAAATGTCATTTCACTGGTGCATGGTGGATCAATTCAATTGCGTCGGGGTTAAATTCCAATTCATTGCCGAATTTGAAGATCCACTCCAGTTTCAACTCATTTCCGAATCATTTCCAAATTCATGCACTTGCTGGATCAGATCAGAAATTCAATTGACGCATGACCTTTCAATTCATTGAATTTGTTTCATGCCAGATCAGACCAGAAATTCAATTCACGTGCATGGGATTTTGATTCATTTGAGTGTAATTCCCACTGAGTTCTGTCAATGCACTTGTGTCGCCTGAGAATTGTCCCCTCGCAAGAGCATTGGGAGAAATTCAAAGTGCAATTCATGTCAGTGCACCAGGCGACGGCAAAGCAATTGTGGGTCAGGCGGCAATCAGGTGGGAACAAAATTTATTTGCCGCAGCTTCCCACGGTCTCAACCAGCGTCCCGAGCATCCAAGCTGCGGGCCCTCCCGTCTTCAAGCGGGGTCTCTGTTTAGGCGGTGTCTTCCAAGGTCAGATGTACGGTCCAGACCTGCCGTTCCCTCGCACGGAACGCTCATGGCGATTTCCAAACAGTCCCTGGCCGGGGGCTGTGGGGAAAGCACGGGAAAGGTTGCAACGGCACCATCCGGTCGCAACGCGCCAAATTCCCGTGGCACAACTGTTGCCAGCAGCAACATTCCAAAACGAGCCGTCTCAACCACAACCAAGCGGCGACGGGTTGGGCGTTCCAGTCAGATTCCCCCCACAGGTCGCAGGACTTTACCTTTGGAACTGTCCAGGTCGCTGAGCTCGCGGGCAGCGTTGGCTTGTGTTCTGCTCCGCGTTGGCGCTGCAACGACACGACGTCAGTTGATGATCTGGTCCATCTCAACCGGCCATCCAAATTCCAGGTCGCGACTCAGGCCTTGCCATTGGCGTTGCTGCCGATGAGCCACTCCTGAGACTCAGAGCATCAGTGGTTGGTGTGATGCCCGAGCTTGGGCTTGGGTCAGTGATCAAATTCACAAGTCATCACAACACTTGGGCTTTGGATCTTGCCATCAGTGCGCACCCAAGAAACAACCACGTTTGCTGTGGTCAATTTCGCGTGAGGGCCGCCTTGACGGGCTGCCCAAAAACCGACTCAAACTTGAAATCCAAATCTCTCAAGGGTTGAAAACAAGGCTTTGGTGCTTCGCACCTCTCAATTGCTTTCTGTTGTTTCGATTTGTGTTGACTCTTTTGTTTTTGTTCGCAGCTGCCGTGGCATGATCACGTCGCCCCCAGTTGTCAGCCATCATTTGGGTTCGGTGACCAAAGTTTTCACCTGCAGCGCTTTTTTCGAGGTGTTGTTTCCAAAACGCCACGAGCAAAGTTCTCTTGGTTGGATTCAAGTTTGATTCGAACGTTTTGATTTGCTGCAGTTGGTCAAAATGTCTGTCTGTCGAACCGTCACTGTCCTGTCAAACTTCATTCATTTGCATTTCAGTTTCAGTTTTGTGCAATTTCTACGTGATTCGAGTCGTGCAGCAGGTTTGACACGTCAAAGACTTGACCCTTGCCACGCTCACAGAGCACCCACGCTCAAGCGCCTCTCGTGCACCACAATGTGTGCCAGTCTTTGCTGTCTGCTCGTGACACATTGACTTGTGGGGCGATCTCACGCATGACTGGTGACTGCCACAGCCCTTTTTGGTGCATTCAACCTGCTGACTGGGCAACTACAGTGCTTGTGTCATTCAAAATTGCCATTCAAACAACAGTCTAATTATTTGCAGCAAGTTTGTGGCGCTTTGATGAAAGGGTCAAGCCTTTGATCAACGCACTTGCTGTTCACATTGTTGAAAATCTGTCCTGTTTTCATTTTTCAAAATCTGTCCAGCGAGATGTCTGCAGCGTTGCTTGAAAGCAGCAGCTGCAAATCGTCCCCTCGCTGCAGCATCTCAGTGGATGCCAAACAATGTCCAGTCAGTGAGAAACTCAGTTGCAATTCACATTGGAAGATTGGCTGAGCGCTCAAGCTACAAAACCAACAGAAGATCTGTCAGCGTCAGCTTCAGCCAAGCGGTCAGCCGCACAGGTTCGAGTTCTCTGGCTTGGAAACGGAAATGTTTCTCATTTCAGTGTCAAAGTTTCAAAACTTTTAGTCGCACTGTTCGGAGGCTGCCCCCCCAAAATTGTCAAAGGACGTGATTGCAAAAACACGTTTTCAAATTTCAAGTCGAAGCAGCGGGGACGCATGTCCCCTCAAAATGATCGCGCCGCCATCCTGCAGCAGCGGTCAAATTTGTCCCTCTCCTTTCTCACGCATGTCATGCCAGCCGCAGGTCTCAGGCACATCGCCAAACTGCGGGGAGAGTTCAAAACAAACAATGTTTCGCGCGTGTCGCGCGCTGCGCTGCACAGTGTGGTTTTCTCAAAAGGAAGTCACAGGCAATCGCGGGAGTGTCGCGCTCAAAGTCTCCTGGGAGGCACGTGTAGGTCCCCAGCCACGCGCCTCTCATTGTCCTCGCCAGCGCTCAGGCGCCGTACTCAACAACGGCAAACTCTGCCTGGGCAGCATCAATCCTTGCCGCTGGTCGTTCTGCTTCCAGCTCTGTTGTTGCGGCGCCCTGCACGGGGCCGGAACTGTCGTCCGTTGGACTTGCTTTTGCCGCAGCCATTGTTTGCGGCTGAAGCAGCTCGCAATGTGAGGGGTTTCACAATCACCCTCCCAGGACCCCTGCGCATTCCAATCTGCGCGGTCCGCGTCGG
>JALLOW010000003.1:0-15243 GCA_036939715.1 Shionodiscus oestrupii
AGAGGGGATAACCCTAGCCCTAAATGCGGCTATTTCGGGCCGTATAAGTCCGTTTGTCATGATTTTTTGGGTCAATTTCTATATTTTGGGATTCGCCCGTACCTTTTCAAGGTTCAGTTTTGGGTCAAAAAAACACTTGAAAATTTCCATTATATACTATTTTGCACGGCCCAGCAGGCTATTTTTCCCTTGATAGTGTCGACTTTTATGGTACGCACTGTACCACTTTATCACTAAACACTTACATAGTGATACAGTGGTACAGTACGCACTATAACCCGACATGAGCGAAGAACGGCGCCATAGACATTCAAACTGGTTATCTTCCGTGACTCGGACTATCTGTTGGCGACGGACTACCCAGAGTTGTCGCGCCTGAGTGCTAGTGATATCGTAGGATGGATCCCGCCTGGTCATGTGACCTGATCAAGGACGCCACAGAGGTTCAGAAACTATAACCATTTAATACTTACAGCTTTTTTCCCAATACCACCTCAACAGGATTCGGTGGGATACTTCAGGCCAGCTAGTTTTTCCGGATGAGAACTTTGGTGAGCAATTGTGTCAAGTATCGTGTGTGTTTCACTAGGATGTCATTAAGCAATCTTCATTTCTGATACATATTCTTATTCTTCCGCTCTCTAATCAAAGCTCGTGAAATCATGCAGTTATATGTGAGTAATTTGTGTTGGCGATTAGTATCAATTCGGTTCCGTACAGCTTAATAAACGAGCATTGTGTTTTCCAGACCATTGGCCTTCACGAGCTCAATGCGGATGGTACAGAAACTGTCGATAGTTTCGGCAGAGTCATCCAAACCTACACGAACCTAGATATACTGAGCAACGCGCGAATTTTTACAGGATTCGTTTACACTGCACGAAGAGGCAATGTTGAAGAACTATTCCGGTCCGAGAAGTCTAGGCAGGATCCCCTACGAATCGAAGTTGACAAGCATGTAAGTTATGCAGGAAAAAGGAGAATATCCCGGCAGCAATAGTTCTCTAGAAGACTCATCTCGGCTTTCTGCCACTGCTCCACCATCAGGACTTCTTTCCCAAGACCTCTGTCGACGGGAATTGGATCGGTAAGTGTCTGAAGCCAAGAACCACTTCCTTCTGATTCTGTCTGTGGTGTTTGTGTGCTAAAAAACATGATACGCGTTTAATTTGTTACGTCAAAAGGCGACACATTTCCTCTTTGTGTCGATTTGCCCCGGTACCACTTCTTAAAGCTCGGCGCCAAGTATCGATTCATGGGGGGCTCAAGGTAAGAACGCCGAGAGGTTTGTTGATTTGGTCTCCTTTTCTGGGCGCTCACTGACATTTGGGCTTACTTCTCTATACGCGTGGTCAGTCTTCCGAGAGCGCATTACAACCCTCCTCATTGGGATAGCGACGAATCCATCAAGAGATTCGTGCTGTCCTCAAATTCCAACCTGTACCAAAAGTTGTGCAACCCAGGTGATGATGGGACCTGTGACTACTCTACTACCGTGACACTTGATGCCAATCTTGCATGCTACGGTAAAGAGTGCCGAGTCGACGATTTAGAGGTCGTCCAAGTAGCTCCTGGTGCCTTTTACGAATACATTCGTCAGCCATGCGTAGGTTTACTTGTCTACGACAACCCCATGAAAATCATTACAGGTTTTTCACAGTGGAGGAAGGAGTTCGGACGCAGGCATACTCACTCAATGTGTGCAGACCCAAGGACAGCTGTTGCAGCAAGGAGCTGCTGTAATATCCGTCAAGTGAGCATATTTACTTCTTGTTACCGGCTTCTGCACGTGTTCAAACTCATTTGTGACATGACCTCTGTTGTATCACAGATGAACAGGGCTGAATACAATTATGACTTCGGTAGGTCCCCTCTTTGATACTGGACTAATTCTGATACACTTGCTCATCCGTGATTTTCTTCTTCAAAAGAGTACCATGGAGAGCGCGTTGTCCTAGCTACAAACTTGGCTCAATGTACTGCGGATAATGGAACTGTGTGTGATCCCACGGGTATCGCAGCCGATAACCCCCTCGTGAATATAAGGCCCGTCTACAACCACCCCTATCCTTCGCAGAACACTTTCTTCTGGACCGAAGCGAACTGTACACTAGCTGTCAAAGTGCGTCAAGATGGAATGATGTAAGTCCACTGGTCGTGTTCCTCCTCGTTTTGGCCAATACAATGCTTTTGCAGGCTCTCATCCTTCTATCGCCACGACACATCTACTTGACCAGAGCCCTTGTCCACAAGCCAGCGCCAAACCCATGGTTCGTGGATGACACGTGAGTAGGGTCATGTGCTTAAGCAGATTTTAGTGGTTGTTCAAATGCCAGGTTCTTGTCCTCTCATGTCCGTCCTCTTCTGCAGGGTTCCATTTGTAGATCTTGTACACACTGTCAATTTCATTTCTGTCACTTGGAAACGCGACCCTATGACCTTTGTCGGTAAGTGGCGTTATGACTCACTGCTTCACCGCTTCACCTAAACAATTCCTGCTCACCCACTCTGTCGTTTACGGGTAGAAATTTATCCAAATCTGAATAACACGTGTGGCAATGGTGCCTGTACAATTACTTCAGATGATGCTTGTCTGTGCTCTGTGACTCTATCAGAAACGCCCGCGTTCACTTCACTTCCTTCCAGGGCAGATGTTCTGTCGCTGAAAATTGGTGCTTTTGATCCGGAGACCTTTTCTGATTCCAACGTCACATACAGCCGTCTAGAATCATCGTCTAACGTTACAGTATTTGCGTCTTCTGAATCAGGCATCATTGGCGACACATCAACCATCTTTGAAGTAGAGGACAATTACGGAAACACAGTTTTCCTTAAGAACATGATCTCGGTCATTACTCTTGGCAACTTGTATGAGATTAGAAACCCACCAATGTTCATGAATCTTGCAAAAATAGAATTAAGGGATGCCGAGTACGAAGGTATGTGCGCTAATGTTTGATTAGCCCAGATTTGTGTCATTTTTGTACTTGGACTCATTAAGCCTTGCTATTGAATCGAAACCAAAGTCGACGCATTCCTGAAACAGCTCGTGAGTCTTTACAAAGAAAAATAAAATATATGTTTGCAGAGTAATTCTATCGCTTCTCTAACAATTGATTCCGTCAATTATTTTCATTGATTTTCGATGTGTCAGGTCCACTACCCTTCTACTGCGCCATTCGTCTCCAAAAAGCTCATCCAATATCATGGAATCTCGTGAGTCTTGAAGAGGAATAAATAAAATATTTGCTTGCTAATGCCTTCTCTAACAACTGGTGTCGTCGATTGTTTCACAATAATTGTTGGTTCATCAGAAACCCTTCGCCGGGTTTTGTCCAGAGAGTGTCACAAGCCTTTGCCAGTGGATCCTTCACCCATGGTGGAGTATCATTTGGCAATTCCGAGTACGGCAACCTCGAGGCTGTTGCTGCTGCCATCACCCTCGATCCTGAGTCAGTGTCTCCCGTCATTGACGAAGACCCCGCGAATGGCAACATTCGTGAGCCGCTCTTGAAAGTGATCCAGTTCATGCGAAGTCTCTCCTTTCAACGCAGGCCCCACGTCAAGTTTCGTCATGGGCTGTTCAATGAAATGTCTTATAAAATTGGCCAGATGGTCTTTGATCCACGTAAGAAGTGCTGTTCTGCCGCATCGCATACACGTCTGCTGACTAATATCTCACCTCTTACTGCTTCAGCTGATCAGTTCAGTTTCTTCTCTAGTGATTATTCGCCACCAGGAGTGTTTGCTGAGGTTGACATGGTGTCCCCTGAGTCGGAACTTATGTCAATGAGCTCTGTTGTTGGTCTGATGAATGGACTCTTCAGCCTTGTCAATTTTGGCCTTGCTCATGCCGATGGTGGTTTTGGTCCTTCCTTCAACCAGCTCTCACCAGTTGGCGATTATTCCAGCTCCATGGGCTACCTCACGTTTCCATATCAAACAAACAATGGCACTGATGTGAGCACCAAGATTGACGAGCTTTCTACTATGATGACTGCCAGGCGCTTGAGTTCAGAAAATAAGCAAGTGCTACAGGTGAGTTTGCGCAGGATCATGTTCATTCACTGATTGCATTCTTGATGATGATACGTACTGTTCGTGTCCTTTCCTCATAAAATGTTTGTCATTGTTGCGCAGGATGCGCACGCCCACTTTCATAAACACTTTGGCATTGATTCTGCTGACAGAGTTCTCCTGAAACTCATGGCCGCAACACCCGAGTTTCACACCTCGAACACGTTGCGCAAAACGGGATCCCCGCGATCTATCACACCGCCCGCGGACAAGTCATCTTCGCCTTACAAAGCCATTGTATAGTAAGTACACCATCTGATCTTTTTGGCCTCACCAATATACCTACGCGACCAGACTCCTAGTCATTGTGATTGCACGCTGTTTCTAACATCTTCCGATTGCATTGTTCACTGTCTTTCCTCTTTTTTCCCCCTTCCCAAGCATCAATCTTGCGGTGAGTTCATCATCACTTTTTTGCGTCCACCGGAAGGGCATCATCACTTGCAGACTCTGCGTCTTTTGCAATGTCTTTTTCGTGGAGAAATAAATGACCGATTCATTGGCACTTCTACCGTCGACTCACTAGATGTTGTATGATTGCTTGCATTCTTTCTAACATTTCTGCGATTCTATTGCATTGATTATTTTAGGGAGGGGTAGACTCCTTCAATATTTTGGCTCCTGGCCCGTTTAACTGCGATTCGTTGCACCGTGACTACTTCGAAAACAGAGGAGGGAGCACAGGCATTGGTCTCCGGAATAATGACGTATTTCCAATTGATGGATCCTCCGCTAAACTCAGCGATTGCAACATACTTGGAGTGAACAAACTGATGACTTCGTACAAGCAACTGTTTGATGAAGGCAGTGGCATCTTCTTTGCCAACATGGGGGTAAGTCTGTTCTTGTCTTGACATTCCTTTGATGCCATCCATTTCCCATCTAAACTTGTTCTCGCACAAAAATTCAGCATCTCCATAAGCCCTAAGTACTACACACGCGAAGGTTTTCGTTTTCTGCGTTTCTTTTCATCGGCCACTGAACCTCTGTTCTTCCTCCTTAGTGTTACCAAAGAGGACTGGGTGACTGAGACCAGAACAGATCTTTTTTCCCACCACACAATGAAATTAGAGTCTCATGTTGTTGATGCGTTCCGTGAAGGCGAAGGCCCTGGAGTTCTTGGACGCATGCTTGACATCCTCGAGAGACATGGACACGCTGTTGGGGCCACTGCTGTGAATTCAAGGCCATCCATAATTGACGGCAGTCCAGCCACCGGACGGCTGGCGGATGTCATTTCTATAGAGGGAATCTCGAGACTGTTCGATAGGTGTGTTGGTGTTGTCTTCGTCGAACATTCATTTTGCGGGTATCCGCACTCTCATATTCCATTGGTTTCAATCTTTCTTTGCAGGAATTTTCTAAAAGGAGAGTCACAACAACTGCGCAGCTGGCTGGAGCTTCTCTACGGGGAAACCAACGACAACAGTGGCATCTTTGGAAATGCTTGGTCTCAAGCGTACGTTTCTTTCTTGTGTCTTGTCTTTCGACTATCAATGATGATTTATATTGCATTTCTCATGTTGTTTATGAATTGTAGATTCGTCGATATTTGGAACAGTGAGTGCGGATGACAACTTGATTCTATCTTTCCATTTGTTGACCAAACCTCATTACATCCTTTCGTGTTTGCCTGCATTTAAACCAGAAACGGATGCAATCGTGCAGACGTTGCGTCAGACTGACCTTGCCACACAATTTGCAACCCCGGGCGCTACTAATGTAGGAGGAATAGCAACACAGCTAAAGCTCATTGCAAAGCTTATTGCCATCAGGAATGAGCGGGGCAACGGCATCAACCGTGATGTGTTCTACTGCGAGATGGGTGGTGAGTTTCTCTGTGTGTCGAACCGATTTTTCTGACCTTGTTTAGCTAAAAGTCTTTGTACTTGTCCCCAGGTTTTGATTCACATTTCCAAATGAAAACGGTCCTGGAAAGCAAATTGCCAAGTGTGAACTACGCCATTGCAACTTTTTGGACAGAAATAAAAGCACAAGGCCTGGAAAACAGTGTTACCGTTGTCCAAGGATCTGAGTTTGGCAGAACAATAACCCCTAACAGCAACGAGGGTTCGGATCATGCGTGGGGCGGAAATTATTTCATGTTTGGGGGCGATGTCAAAGGAAAGAAGATATTGGGACAGTATCCCGCATCATTTTCTGAGACGGACCCATCAAATATTGGACGAGGCAGGATCATACCCACTACCTCTTGGGATGCCTTGTTTTGCGGCCTTACTCAGTGGATGGGAATTACTGACCAGGATGAAATTGATGTAAGTGCTCCTGGCCCGGGTTATCTGCGTCGACTCGTCCCGATGCCACAACCAACATTTGTCTCTCCTTTTCATCCAAAACAAAGTATGTAGTTCCAAATTCACAAAATTTCGGCTGCAATCTATTCACTGATTATGATCTATTCAAAACCGGGCAACAAGTCCTGAATGGATGCGGTGGTGAGTGAATTCTGTTCATTTTACAAAAAATCCTCCTTGCCTCCGCCCTCACTATTTTATTTTTGTTTCTTGTTCTCCAGGTTCTAGTTATAAATCGCCGATAACATTTCAAGTGCCAGAAATCCGGTTTCTGACTGGGGAGGAGCAGAAGCAGGTCTGTGTGTTGGTGAGTTCTTTGACTATTGCACCCCAGGCCTGCAGTCGATGCAATTGTATTTCCGTGCGCTACGTTTGGTAACTGTTTCTAAATTTATTTATTTGTTAATATTGAATTTCTACATTATATTTTTCCGGAAAAAGGCAATGAGGACAACGTCTAGGAGATACAATTTTGACCGGTCAAAAGCCCGTTGTTACGTTGCCGAGCAGGTCATTCAGGATTCGGAACTTGCTCCGGGGATGTACGACGTCAATGGCATGGCAGTTTTCAATTTCGACGGCAATGGTCCCCCCGAAGAAATGCCAAAAGTCACAATAGACGAAGTTCAGGCCATTTCGAAAGCCGCATCAGCCACAGCGTCAGGTAAGAGAAATTCTTTCTTATACCTCTCAGCACAGATCTTGTTTGACGAGAATAGCTTTTACCCAATCTTTTTTGTTCTGCAGATTTTGTCATTGCGGATGCCATACCACAATCCGAGGCACCCTCAGAATCGCCTTCCCTTGCGCCATCAGTGTCGTTTCAACCATCGTCAAGCCCGAGCGTGTCCACCCAACCGTCAAGCTCACCGTCTGTACTACCCTCTGCCGTACCCTCCGTGTCAACACAACCCAGCAAAGTACCCTCAGTCTCGCTGATGCCATCTGCTGTTCCATCATCGGTACCCAGCGTCTCTGTAAATCCGACCGAAGTAACTGAATCTCCTTCACAAGCGCCTTCCATTTCATTCGAACCTACCCCCAGCCCGACTGAACGTCGAGTTTTTGAGGAAATGTTTCGAACCAAGGATATTGGCAAAGTAGATGTTCCCAATCTTGCTGGCCAATCTCATGAAGCCGAGGCCGGACTATACATTGTTCAAGGGAGTGGATCAGGAATTTGGGTGGGTTTTTGCTTGCCACGACGTGGTTTTGTTGGATCTTTGCCATCTTATTCTTGCCCTGTCACGCTCTTGCCATTTCAATTTAGGGGGAAGAGGACCAATTTCACTTTATGTATCTCGAGACATCTGGGGACGCCACCTTTACAGCCCTTGTCGAGAATTTTCAAGCCTCGGACCCATGGGCCAAGGCGGGTGTAAGTGATGGCTATTTTAGAGGACCAACATTCATGTACAAATGTTCACATCTCCCCGCTCTCTAACTCCTTTTGTGCACGATTTCATTTGCCTTAGATCATGTTTCGTGACTCACTGACTCCGGGCTCAAGTCATTACTCGGCATTTCTCACCAAAAGCAACGGAATAACAAACCATGTTCGTACGTGCCAAGGTTGTTCCACCGTTCATTACGGCAATTACTTTTACGAAACATCTGTCTGGTTACGCGTGGTCAAGGAGGGCAACGAAATGAGGACTTTTTACAAGCCATCGCATATCCCCTATTGGACTGCCTTTGGAGTGAGACGATCAATGAAAAGCATTTCATCCTCTGGATACTACATTGGACTTGCTGTGACGTCTAACTCGGTAAGGTTCTGATTCTAAACCTGTTGTTTGGAACACTCGTAGATGCATGAAATATTTAACTATACTGTATCAATGCAATAAGTGCAGAATACCACAGCAGCGACCCTTGACGTATCCAACATCGAACTTTCACGGACCTGCACAAGTGACGAAATCACCCGTTTGCAGTGTGACCAAGCAAGCAACTGTGAATCAGGATTGGTCACCGGGAGTTGTTACAACAAGGGCGAGGTTCCTGCATGGGAATCAGCATCCGAAACAACCTCAAGCGTCTTCGATGTTGGTTCGACTGTGACCAGCTTCGGCTGTGTTGATGGGAACGGGAACAAAGCCATTGATGGAACTACTGAATTGATGCACTGCGAACGCAGCAGGAGTGGTGTGAATCCCGCGCGAGCGGCCGGCATCACCATCGCAAGGAGGCGTGCGGCTGTGGAGACCCAGTGCGCAGCGACCTTCTGCGAAAACAGCGATGGCAGCGGGATGTGCTGTAAAAAATACAAGGGCCGCATAGGGTTCGCAGCACTGACATCAGCGCCATGTCCCCCAAATGATTCAATCTCGTACGTCAAAATCGAAGGGCTTTCACAATGCGGCGCACATGTGCGCGAACACGGCAGCCCTGGTGGCCGTATGGACCTACTTACGGGTCCTGGCATTTATACACCGGCAGGCAATTATTTCATTGACAACACCATTTCCGACGCGACCGTTGGGTGTGTGGTAGATAATGCTATTACCGAAGCCGATTGCATTGAGCCTCCCCCTGCCTACCAGAAGAAACCGTGCAAGTATCTAGCAGGGTATAACGACATTACACTGGACGGAACCGTGGCAGAATGTCAAGAACGCTGCAATAGTGAACCCGATTGCAAGGTAAGTGAGATGTTTGTTTAGTGACGATTAGTTACCTCTCATGACCTCAACCACATCTTCCCTACTCCTCTCTGTGTCCCCCTACTGTTGTAAGAACTTTGATTTTTACAATGGGCTGGAGAAATGTGACATAAGCTTCACGGTGTCAATAGATGCAGTGTTGACAACCTCTGACTCTTGTTTGTATGATCACTATGTCAAGGATGCTCCTGCCCAAGGCACAGGGGATGGCGGCCGTGTCACCATTTCGACAGATTCGCTGATGCCGTGGAATGGAAAGCCCGCCGGTGATTTCTTTTTCTACAATACCTCTGACTGGTCGCGAGTGTTTGGCTTTGAAATACCAGATGGATCTTATTCACCTATCATTTTTTCTGATATTTTACATTGGCGTGATGGCAACGTCCACTGGAGGGGCAATGTTCAGGTTTGGCCGCAAAGAGAAGTGCTGTGGTCAGCCAAGGTCGTCGGAAAAGGCACCTTATACCGCGTCCCAGTCTCTGACCAGGAGTTTTGCCGCCGCATCGATGCCGGGTGTTCCGACAACAACTTTGAGCCCCGTGCGTGCATCATCCGCCGCAGCTGTCCTTCTTGCGTCGCGTCCCACCAAGAGATTTACTACAAGCGCAAGACCCCCCTACCACCGGCGGCGGATGTCGATTTCCTCGATCTATTCATGAATAATTGGTTCAACACACCATAGAATGACATGAACAATGGCGACTTTGAGCTGTACTCTTCGTACGAGGATGCGATAGAGGGACGAAACGCATGGTCCCACTGTAACTACAACGACCCCGGAGTTGGCTTCCCCAGAGACTGCGGACCAACACGCCTCGTAGGCGGCAACTGGAACGCTTTCGACAGCAGGCACAGCGGTGGCGGGGAACCTGACTTTGCGTTTTACGTTGAAATGGCGGACATGATTCCGCCTGTCGGCAGTGTCTCCCCTTTTGCAGCAGGCCACTGGCAAACTGGCGATCAACTCTCGCTCCCTGTCAATGAGTACGCAGGCGACGATTGCACTCACTGCGTTGAAGGAATCTGTTACCGTGCACTAGAAAATACGTGGACCAAAGATAGCTCAGATATTTCGTGTCAAAGCTATTATGTCGAAATGCCGGAAGGATGGGAGGTGGCCAGCTACCGGTGCGACATCCTCAAGCAATTCAGATGGAACGCACACATGATGTGCTTTTCTGATGGACAGTGCCCCAGAACCAAGAATTATGGCCCCGCCTGCGAAATTTGGGACCCATCCCAGGTGCTGGTCCAAGATGGTACTAGGTACAAGTCTCTGCTGTGCAGCGCCGGAGTCATGATCCAGCGACCAGCTGCCGGCTTCACAGGAGGTGGCTGCAATGAACCCTACCCAATCCCGCCCACCAGCACTCCTACACAGAGTCCCACCGGATCCCCAACACTCTCCCTCTCTCCAACAGTGAGTTTCATCACTGGCACTGATTGTGATTTTCTCAGCTTGCCCGTTTCTCATTGCGCTTTCTGTTTGGCACCTTTAGACGTTTCTGGAGCCTACGGGGCTTGTGATCACACCTTCTCACAACCGCAAGTCGACTGCCGAGGGACTACGTGTATACGCCAGTAGCGATTGTCCAGAATGCGATCCAGTGAGTTACATCTTTGAGGGCCGAGTCAACGCGACAAGTGATTGGATCCTTATCCACCAGGGCGATCTCCCCTGGAAGAACGAAGTGATTTTTCCCCGCAATCGTGTTACAGGACTGGACATTGCATCAACGTATATGAGTGCCGATCATTCGTTTGTGTTCACAGAGGTTTCCTTCTACGAGCAGGACTATCAGGTCTGTGGCACATCCCCGCTCCAACAGGACTATCGCGGATTCAGCTCCACCACGAAGAACAATCACACATGCCAAGCCTGGTCATCCCAGTTTCCGCACGGCCATTCCTATTTCGAGTATTACTACCCAGATGCAGGATTGGGAGGACCAAACAATAATTATTGCCGCAACCCAAACAGCCAACCCGGAGGTGAGAACTTAATTTACACTTTGACTCTGTGATCGGGAACATTTCACTCATTATTAAGCACTGTAATCATTGCGCATTTCAGGGGCATGGTGTTATACCCCCGACGAATCTGTGAGATGGGACTACTGCTCCGTCCCCGACTGCGCCAATGACCCGGTGACTTTGGGCAAATACCTGGAATACAAAATCACTTGGACGGAGACCCGAGACCCATTGTCGTTTACCCTGCAAATTGGTGAAGTAGCAGACCCCGGTCTGCTCGCGGAGAAACCCAGTATGCCCCTCCTCGAATATGCAGGTGACTATGTTTCGTCAGTGAAACGGAACAGCTGCATGTGCAATGCACTTGGCATCACCCAAGCAGAGGCTCGCGGGGAGGTGAGTTGACATATTTTACTTCTTATTTCTGCCTTTGTACGTGTTCAAACTAATGTGTTGTGACCTTCCTTGTATCACAGACGTGTGACTGCATACGCATCGCTGAAGCGGATACCTGTGAAAGTTCATCGTGGTGCGATTGGAACCTTCACAGCACTCACATTACTTTACTAGGTGGTCACAGCTCTGGAGTTTCCGTGGACCAAAACTCACTGGACCACACGACGAACAAATTTGTCATGGATCGCGAAAGCTCGGATGTCAGTCCAGGTGCGAGTTGTGATGTGTCTCTCTGTTTTTGCTCGACATCGTCACCCGGTTCCAACGCTGTCCGTTTCTCATTTTCCTCTCTCAGGCATCCGGTTCTCGCCATCACACGGACGACTTTCTGTGGTGACCGGTCTACGCATTTACACCGCCAACAACAATCCCAAAGCTGACCCCATCAAGTATCAAATCAGAGGCCGGTGAGTAGCTCGCAAACTTTCAAATCCATGAACTAGAACGCAAAGCATACTCAATACCACACTTCTTTATGTCGAACTATTGACCTATTGGTCTTCTGAAGCCATTTGGGTGGTGCCAATATCAAGGACAGGCATGGTAACTCATGCTGGCGGGTGAATGACGTCGACAGAATCAATCCAACTGCAAACTGTGATCCTTCCTCGCCAAGACAAAAGTTCTTCATGAACGAGCTTGGCGAAATCAGAGTCAAGAGCCTTCCCGGGCGATGCCTTGATCCTTTTTTCGGCTTGAGTGCACACTTGTATGAGGGCAGCATCATGAGGAAATGCTTCAGCGACGAAAGTGATAGCGACATTGAACATGTGCGACGTCAAAAGTTTACGTATGATCCTACCACTGAGCAATTTGAGAGTGTGGGGTACCCGGGACACTGTGTGGATTATGAATTCAACCTAGGTTATATCTATACCAATGCCTGTAATGGTGGCCTAAACCAGAGATTCTACTTCAGGGGAGCTTTTCACAGTTCTTCAGAGGACAGTTGGTATCCCATAGGAAGTGGGGACTTTCCCTGGATCTCGGAATTTCACAGGAATCCCTTAAACGTTGCAATATCGCCGTCCATGAAAGTAGCGACGAAAGTCTGTATTCCATGGAGGCAAAATTTTTCGTGAGTAGTTTCATATTATTGAGTTCCAATCTCTGGAGTTGTTCCTCCCCAAGCGTGAGGTCATTCGGACACGAGGCGGGTCTTGAGCCCAGAATGAGCCTACTTGAGCTCGAGGCCCCGACACCTCAATTGTGATCTGGACGATGTCCTCAGGCTCAGAGAGGACCCGAAGAGGATCCGATGGCTCGATTGAGCGAATGCTCGATTCATATTTTCTTCAGTTTTCTGACATACTCATTTTCCTTTCTTTCATTCTTGCCAACCCCATCGCTTTCCTCTGCCACGACTCCAAGGACAATACGATTCCATTTTACGAGTATGAAGTCCGCTTCCCCGAATTGAGGGATCAAGGCTCAATGCAACTTCAGTTTGCAGAGATTGAATTCCCTGGGATGTTGCTAGACAAAGAAGAATATGTGGTCAATGATTATGGCATCACCTTGCCCGCCACGACAACTCCCGGACTCGTCCATGGCATATGCGTCTCAGGGGTCACGTCGGCGTACGCTTCAAGCACACATTCCGGCCTCAGTTATGCGTCGGATAAGCCGTTTTCTGGATCCGTGCAAGGTTGGGGCGATCAAGACTACGAAATTGAAGGAATGGCGGGTATACCCTGTAGCGGCGAAACGTTTTTCACGCCAAGCCTCTACGACGACATTCCCGCAGGCACAGCCATATCCATTGATGTGGAATGGACTGAATCACCACCCACTATTTGCGTTTACGTCAAAAGTCCTTCGAACCCAGGTGACGGCGGAACTGGAGGGTTCCTAGAATCACTCATTGCGTCAGAGCTCGGCTTCACTCACTACGGCACTGTCAATGGTGAGACCTGCCGCATTGCACACACGTTTGCTGACTAGAGAAAACTGTCTCTCACCTCTGACTGCTTTCATTGAAGGCTTTGGATGGAAACCTAGTTCCACACTCCTCACCTTTGATTTACTGTGCAAGGGATTGACTACCGTGCCCACCATCACAGCCGATAAGATCCGAGTGCAGCTCGTGGGCGAAAACAGTTTGCTACTCAGAGAGGTGATGGCGTATGACAGATCTGGTGTAAACGTAGCTCTCAACAAGCCAGCAACCCAGATCAGTTCACCTTATAGCGGTCGTCCAGCCTCCAACGCGAATAACGGAAACATGGAAGACCACTCGGAGACGCAAAGCGATCCAGGTGAGCAATTGCCAAGTCTGGTCTTTTGCTTTCCTGTGCCTGCATCTGACCCCAGCCTCGAATCCGGGTGGTTGCCCGAGCAGGAGCCTGGTGGGAGGTCGATCTCGAAGCAGAATATCACATCAGGACAGTCGTCGTGCACAATGGTGACGGGGACCAACTGTCAAACTCTGATGTAATCTTGATCAGTTCTGACCGAGACAAAGCCACATACCATATTGATGCTGCGTCATCGCATGAGCAGTTCACCATCCGGGCATCATCGTTTTACATCATTCCAACTCAAAGCCCTACTTCCACTCCCACGTTGACTCCCACGGCTACTCCCACAATATTGCACTATCAAGGCGATGCTTGTACTCACTGCGTTGGTGGGGCCGGAGGAATGTGCTACCGCCCTCTAGACAATTCATGGACCAAAACAAGCTCCTCCCTTAATTGTCAAAGGGATCTGATAGAACTTCCCCCGGGATGGGAGGTGGCGAGCTACAGATGCGACATTCTTCAACAATTTGAATGGAATGCACACCTCATGTGCTTTTCCGATGGACAGTGCCGCCACACAAAGAATTTCAGCCCCGCTTGCAATGTTTGGTCACATAGTACGCTGCAACAAGACGGGTACAGGTACAAGCCCAGTGGATGCTACGCCGGGGTCATGATTCAGCGCCCGTCTGCCGGCTTTACCGGAGGCGGTTGCAATGAGCCCTACCCACCTCTAAATTGCCATGATGTTGGCGACCGAGTCAGGATCGTGCCTGGGTCGAGATATCACGGGCAAGCCAGTGGAAATTGTGGGACTGTGACCACCGCAACGTGTGAATACAGGGGATATAAAAGCTTGCAGTTCGATAATGGTTACAGCGCATATTATGAGTTTGCCGATCTTGAGCCGTGGGAAGGGTGTGCACCTGCTCCTACCAAGGCACCGACGGACTCTCCCACACAGAAGCCCACTCCGTCTCCCACCAACTCTCCGACACAAACCATCTATGACTGGACTACATCAGACATTGGCGCTGTGGGCATTCCTGGAAGCGCCACCCTATCGGCCGATGGTAGTTGGGAACTGGTGGCGTCCGGTGCAGACATTTGGTCCCAATATGACGAGTTCCATTATGCTTACTTTCCTGCTACGGGAAACGTTGTCCTTGAGCTCTTTGTGGAAAGCCTCGATCATGTCCACAGATGGACAAAGGCTGGCCTCATGATTCGCGAGAGTCTGGACGCCGCGTCTCGTCATTATTCTATATTCGTCACTGGAACCGAGGGCATGAGGCGCCAGTATCGTAGCCAACCAAATGGAATTTCTACTAGTTTGGACGATTATAACTCACGTGGTGAGCCGACGTGGCTTCAAATCAAAAAGATGGGTGACCAATTTACCTCGGCTTACAAGAGCGAAGGTTCCGAAGACTGGACAATCATCGGTGGACTTACGTCTGTGGAGACCCAGTGCGCAGCGACCTTCTGCGAAAACAGCGATGGCAGCGGGAT
>JALLOW010000004.1:0-16425 GCA_036939715.1 Shionodiscus oestrupii
TCCGTCCCTCCGTTGGCGCGCCGCCAGTACGACAGTAGCAGCGACGATGACAGCAGCGGGTCCGTCCCTCCGTTGGCGCGCCGCCAGTACGACAGTAGCAGCGACGATGACAGCACCATTGTCCCTCTGACGTTGCAAGACAGCAGCAGCGATGACGACAGCGCAGGCGACAGCCCGGGTCACCGGGCACCTCCACTTGCGGAAAAAGACAGCAGCAGCAGCGACGACGACAGTCACTCAGACTCCGTCCGGCTTCCATCCCGACCTCCTGCGTCAGTCAGCGTTTTCTCCTGGCCACCGGTCAGCGAGCACCGACCTGACGCGGCTGCCGATGGACACCGCTCTGCCAGAGCCCTCCACTCACCTCCTTGCTCCCCTGCTGTCCACCTGCGTCCTGCCCTCCACTCCTCCCCCCCTGTCATCCCGCGACTCTGCACAAGCCCCCCTCCCCGGGTCTCGAAGAAGACGTCCAGTCCACCAGCTTTGGCTCAAGGGGGACCTGTGACACCGGCCCCTTCCGCCGCTCCAGCTGTGACCTAGACGAAGACTGGTTGCTCGAGGCTACTCAGTCCCCTGCTGAGGTTGTTCGTCTGCGGTCAGACTCTCCCAAGCCCCCAAAGCAACCTTCCACCGATGCCGTCTCGGACTTTTTCAAATTCAACCATTCGTCAGTCAGCGAGTTCTTCAACACACAGGGTGACCTCAGGGATGACGCCCAACCCGACAACACCCTGGGGGTTGTGGTTGGTGCAGCCCTGTGCGACGTTGCGCCTTCCGCTGGACTCACGGACGTGGAGCGCCTCGACTTTGCCATCGAGCGCCACAGACATGCACATAGTCCTGGTCATGCTCCAGACACTGCCTCAGTCCACCCGGCCCGCCATGCACCTCGAATCCCCGACCCACCGCCAAACACGTGAGTCCCCCCAGCGTTGTCATCTCATGTTGGACTGACTGTGGTTGTGACGGGTGGGCAGCACACGGGACGATTGTGTTTCTCTGGTGACACGTCTGGCTGACACACACATGACTCAGGTTGGCCCCCTAGGCCACTGACAACGGTCGTTGGCATGGAAACAGGCACTGCATCTTCATGCTTGCCTGATCATGCCTTCGGTGCACCCGGCAGAGAGGGCCTGGTTCCGTTTGCCATGCGTGGATCAACCGTCTGGTGTCATCCCAGTTACACCGTCCACTCAAACGATCGACGACGTGAAAATGGGTACTGCATCCTCATGCTTGCCCGAACACGTGTCTGATGCACCCGGCAGAGAGGGCCGGGTTCGGCTTGGAATGAGAAGCCCTTTTTTCAGACACCTGACTGTGTTTAGCCCCACTTTCCACTGAAGCGGTCGTTGACGTGCAAGTGGGTACTGCATCTTCGTGCTTGCCTCAGCTCGTCTCCGATTCATCCGGCAGAGAGGGCCGAATGTCGCCAGTGTCAAGTGCCTTAACCGTCCCATGTCCTTTTGGTCACCAAGGGCCGTCAGCTAAAACAACAACGTGCACTTGACCGACTCAGTTTTTGCACTTGTTGTCTTTTCTTCCCGCATTGTCACCCACTGCCCAACCCCCCCTCACTACCGTCATCTTTTGTCTGCCGCATCCCACTCAGTCCCTCTATCGTCTGCATTTGCTGCTCGTTGAAAAGTTACGACAATGCTTCCCGGCGCGTTACCGGCAACAGTGCATGTGCCAAACGCTCCCCAAGCGACCCCACCGTCCTCTACTGTGCTCACTGTGGAAGCAAGCAATACCTACAGTGCACCCTCGAAATTGTCGAAGCCATGCGTGCCGACAAGAAGATTCCCATTGACGTCTTTGCGTCCGACTCGTGGTGCAAAGACGTCTTGCACGTGGCAGCCTCCAAGCACTCACCCGGAGAAACCGTCTCTGTTGAGCACTGCATGCGATGTGAGTTCAGTTGCACGGTGAACGCCAAACAGGCAAGCTTCACACTGCCACATCCCTCCGCGAACAGCACTGCCAAGGTTGCTGCTCATCGTGGTGCCCCCCCCTCCAGCTCGAGGAAGGCAGCACTGGAAATCGATCGTGCACGAGCTCGTCACACGCAACCAGACTCACACGATCCTGCAGCACTCTTGTTCAAGTACTTCCACGAAGTCAAGGATAACTGCCAACGCACTTATGAACCCAAGCTCAAGGCAGTGCAGAATCACCTGAAGACAGAAACCGGGAAGTTTGATCTTGAACGACCCAACCTCCCTCTGTCCGGTGCAGTGCACCTGCCAATGTGGAACGTTTGCATTTAGTGCCGCGGACGCAACTACCGACCTTCCGCCGACCACCACCACTTTGCCTCGTGCTTAGAGCCACCCGCTCTTCACGGTGTTGTGTCACAGCAAGTTGCTGAAGAGGTGGATCATTACTGTCACTCACACGGACACCGAATCACACTTTTTCCGAAGGAATTCGTCACATCGTTGGATCTGGTTGTGTTGGCTCCAGAGGATCCTAGCATGTGGCGTCGCTTCTCGGTGGCCATTGGATCTGCAGGCCAAGAGGCCAGGGCTTCCGAGGTTGCGTCACGCAAGGGAAGTCCAGCCTCCGACGTCCAAGAGCTGGCGCACTCAATTCTGTTCTCATCGTCAGCGGCAAGAAAATCGCCCGATGTTCTCATCCTCCTTGGTCGATGGGAAAGAGAGCCAAGACCACGTCCACCTGAGAAAATGCTTCTACTTCGTTTCCCCGGCATGCGATCCTCTCTCACGAATGCAGAGGCCACTGACTTGCTCGCCATCACCCGGAGTTGTGCAGGTAGACATGGATTTGAGTTCAGTCGTTCGTGTGGATCATCCGGGCTGCCCAATGACCAGTCTGACCGTGATCTCCTTGTTGCCTTGAAGGACTGCCAAAGCGCCCTCCCCCGGAGGGCCGGTGCTGCTAAAATCACCAGAGGAGACAAGGCTTATTACATTACCTACCGATGCACCGTCGAGGGCAAGGATGGCAGGGAGGTTGACGAACCCTTTACTATCAAGTACTCCCCCCCAAGAGTGGGCGGCCCGTTCACGATGGAGCTCAGCTTGATGCAAGAACACAGTGTCCTTGCAGAAATGACGTACTTGAAGGCCGTGGCCGTGAAGGTCATTCAAGCACTCAACAAATGGAGGAAAGAGCATGGGCTCGAAGGCGTTGCACAACGACAAGTTTCGGCCGAGGCGGCCAACATCGAGGTCGCAATGACACACTTCCTGGTCGATCGCAACTACCTTCGTTTTGTTGCAAATTACAACCTATTCAATAGTTTCACCCTGGTTTGCCACCCTTCTTGTTACCACAATGACCACTTCAAGAAGTCCTCGCTCGAGAACAAGCTCCTTCTGGTGGACTACGAAAGGAATGGGAACCAGTCACGCGGCGGCTCCCATCTCGGCAACTACCACTGTTTCGGCTTGTTGGACTGGGGACATGCCAAGCGTTTGGAAAAAGCATGGTACCGAGCCAACGGTGCAGACTATGGCATCGATCCGAACATGCGACTAACGCCAAGGGTCAAGGCGTCTCTCCCTGACAGGGGTCAAGCACTTCTGCACGATTTCATGGCCACTGCCACCCAAGCCAGCGCGTCTACCACCAACGTTGGTGGGCATCACCAAGCTGAAGTGTAGTCTGCACCAGTCATTGTCCTGCAATCGTCTCTGTCATCACCGTCGGTGTTTTTGGCTGCGAAGAACTACTTGTCCTTTGAGAGATTCAATCTAGAAACCACAAACTAATCTCGTAACAATTACGTGTTTATTGGTCTTCTAGCACAGAACGGTGTCACGACCACTGTGATAAACTCTCTAGTCCGGCAGTCCCGTAGATCTCTGCATCAGCTGCAAAGAACAAAAACACCGTCTCGTCGACACTAGACACTGGTGCACGAGGTGCATCACGTTTAACATTTGACCAAGACTCGTCTCATGACTTGTGACGTTACACGCGTGTTAGTCAGCCATCAAAAAGAAACACTTTGTTGGCTCAAAACAGCTCGTTGCACGACACCTGTCCTCACTCCGATGGTCGCATCGAAAACGAACTTGATTTTTTTCCTGCGCTGAGAGACAATGCTGTTCATGGTCTGCCCCAGTATCCACACCTCGTTGCGGCTTGGCATCGGTTCGCCGTCATCACCGAGAAAACTCACACAATAGTTACAACTCTAAATGCTCCCTGGGTTCTTCCTGACAGCTTCACTTGCCATGTGAATGACGAAATTTGCCCGATCCATTGAATCTGTCAGCCTGCCGATGCACTTTCCTGTGTAAGTCTTCTCTGTAATCGGCATGCTGAGCTTAAGACGCTCTTGTAGCGACGTTGCCACTTCTGGTCTGTCCGTGGTTATCATGTACTCCATGGCTTCGAGCTTTGTTTTCTCTCTCTTCGGACACGTGATGTAACGATGACCATCTCTGCGACCACAGAACTGGCACGTTCCCTTCCCTCTTGGTTTGACCTCCACAACATAGTTGCCCTCGTGTAGGTCCTGTGACAACCCTGCTCTCTGTGCTATCTTGTTGATCTTTGAATGCTCCATTCTTGAACTCGTCATCTTTTCACTTGTCTTTGGCTTCTTGGCGTTGTGTTTGTTCTTTTTGGCGTGCTCTGCGGCTTTCACCAGACGCTTTCGTGACTGTGATCTGACGTTGTTGACATGGGGCACTTCAACCACCACGCCGTCACTATTTTCAACGGTTGACACCGTCGACTTGTCAGAGACAATAACCTCCTGCAATTTGAGATACAGCTCGCACACGGCGTATTTTCGCGCCACATCAAAACTGCCGTATGCCGCCACGGTCGCCTTGCCGATGTTCTCGATGTCCTTTTTTCGCAGGGGCTGCACCGTTGACACAGTGTCGGCCAGGTACCCAGGTGGAACCTGAGACATGTCACGGATGCCAATGTGGCCCTGCTCCTCACAATTGACAGATGAACATGGACCGTTTGGTTCACCATCCGCCGTCCCCCCGACCCCGTCCGTATTCAGGCTGTCGCGGTTCGTGTCCTCGGTAAGATGCTCTCCCGGCGAGCAACCAAGCAAGGTTTCGTCCATGGAACGCTCCGAAGGTGGAGTCCATCCGACAAGAGACCCTTCTACTCGTTTTCTCGAAAGGTGTCTCGGAAGAAAGAAACACTCATGAAAACCATCCTTGGCAACTATCTCATGCACGCACATGTCCTCTTCTGCTGTGTGTTTGCGACAGTCACATCGAGACTCCCAGTCAGGAAACCACCGTGGCCGGTGATCATCAACGGTGAGGCGTCTTACACATGTCATTTGGACACCTTGTTGTGGGTGTTTCTCACAACTTACGCTGTAGTTTTTCTCTTTTTGGATAAACCTCTTGAATCTCTCGTAAGCGGGCAAATTTAGGACCTTGACCGCTTTCTTCAAGGCAAAGTTCAGGCCGCTGTTGGGTTGAGTGGAGAGGCATGCACTCT
Organism: Shionodiscus oestrupii; assembly: GCA_036939715.1. Lineage (NCBI taxonomy): Eukaryota > Bacillariophyta > Thalassiosirophyceae > Thalassiosirales > Thalassiosiraceae > Shionodiscus > Shionodiscus oestrupii. The sequence continues at coordinate 5,452 of JALLOW010000004.1, forward strand.
CCACTTGCATCTTGAGGTCGTTCTGGTGCAGTAGGGCATTTGCAGTGGTCATCCACTTTTGCTGACGAATGAGCAGGTCCTTTGCAAAAACGAGTGGATCTTCCGTGTACATGTTAATACCCCTGATGCCGTCATTGAGATTGATCAATACGCTTGCATGATTTATTTCCGATGCCATGCTGCCAAGGCGCCCTCTGTTGCCCTTGACAGCGGCAAGACAATACGCAGAATAAGTGTCGCGCTCGCGGGAAAAATCCTCAAGCGTCTGCAAGGCATTTGCGTCCAACACAGGTTGGCTATCGAGCAGATTCTTCGCCGACGTGAGTGCTGTTTCGAAGTGTTCCAAAGAGTGTGCATCCATCATTCTGTGGAGATGGACTTGAAGCAAATCATGAATGCGTTTTCCAAACTTTTTGATGAGACCAGATGCTTTGAGGTGATGGTGGTCCGCAAAAAATGGGCATTTGTCAGACCCAGGGGCACGAGCATTTGCTTGTCGAAATAACCATCGGCGGCTGCAATGTCAACCTCGGACAAAGGACGACCGGGCGCGCCTCTAGATAGGAACCTGCATTGGGCCAGGTATGTGTCGAAGCGCTCTCCACAAACAAAACCCTCACACGCCAAGCAAATTCGGTTCATCTCGTCGTACAACGCAACCGCGGTGTACGGCCACAGCAGCTTGTTTAGACCTCTCTTCATCATGTCAAAGCAAACGTATCCTCCGAATAGTTCAAAATTACGACGCATGGTCGCAGTCATCCATAGTATGTCCATTAACCTCTTTTTTCCGTCCTCAATCACATGAAGATCTTCAAACACAAATCCTTTTGCTCAGCTGCTTATCAATGACATGTACTGCAACATGGACAATACCTTCTCATCCTTAGGTCCATCTTCTCCCAATACCTCTTCGCACAGTTCCTGAGCAAGTTCGTGTGCTTTGTCGTCGTTCAGGTCAACGAGGTCATCAATGCCGTCCTTCAGGACGCCCTTCTCGCAGCGTTTCATGAACTCGCCATAGCTGTTGGTGGTGCGATACACGGGCAACAAACGCTTGACTTTCACCTTGATGTAGAGTATGTTGCTTTTCGTTAGCTCTTTTTTCTTTGGCCAGACTGGACGTATGACCGTCTTTATCTGCCCAGTCGTCAGCTTCATGTTTTTCTCTTGATACCGACACAGTGAGTACAGTGCTTCCGTGGGTGTGTATTTCTGGTAGCACCCAGAGGCTTCCTTGACCGAGACAAGATTAGTCACGCTGGGAGTGCAGTAACCTGAGTGAACAAGACAGTACTTGACAGTTTCAACCGGCTGATCCCAACAGTCATGCCAGCATGGTGTTGTAGACGTTTCGCTCAGTTTCCTGACCAGCGGCTTTAGCTTGAGATGAAACGGACACTCCGACTTCTTGAGGGCGACTCCGGACAGCGACCGCTCCTTGCAACGCTTGCGATCTGGTCTAGACATGCGATTGCAACACACGATCCGCTTCCACTTGCGCATCTGCCATCCCTTGAGGGCGCCAATCGTTGACAGTGCGTTCTGTATGAGTTCACGATTTTTCCATGTCTCCCCATCAACAAATATGCCAGCGATGATCACTTTGAAATCGCAAAGGACAGGATCGTATGCAGGCGAGTCTCTACGACACCTGGCTACGAGTTGATGGCTGTCAAAACCAACCACGCCGTGCAGAGAGACGACTTCTCCCGTAGTGCTGTCTGTAACGTCTATTTCTGCATACGTCTTGAGACCACATGCAAACGCCTTCACCACGTCTAGCTCCTGGACGTCCGCCGACGAGTCGGTCCCATGAGCTGTGACTGACTCTGACCCTCCGATGTGCGGCAGGGTGGGAACACTCATTTCACCGTCTGCAAACAGGAACAACGGGGGTTGAGTTTTGCACCCATGACAGTGTGCACCTAAAAAACTGCACTGCCTGCACGAGGTGAAGACAGCGGATCACTTTAATAGCGCGTTTGTATGAACACAGTCTTATTGTGAAGTACGGACTACACTGACTAACAAGCCACTAACTAAGAACCCTCACTCGGGGTCAACACACTCCGACTCATAACTATAATCCAGGCTGGTCCCATTTTCATCAAGTCCAGCTAATTCCTTCATGAACTCATAAGCTGCCTTGCAACAAATTCCAACACGGGTATTTTCTTCCTGAGTCAAGAACTGCATGGCATTCACTTTCTCCATGTTGTCTCCCCCGTCGAGACCCTGACACCACTTGCGAGCCCAAGGGAACGCGACACAGAAGATCTCACACACGCACTTCCCGGATGCCTGAGTCGTGCCCTTGGCAACTACGCGTGATGAGTGAACAAATAAACGACAAATAAGTTGGGACGACAGATGGATTTTGATCGATTTCACCCATGATAAGGCGGCATCCCATTGCAGAAACGCCCATTCCGTCGCCAGTCACCCCAAAGTTCCATGGATTCGCGATCAAAGTGACGGTTGTTGGGAGTGCGAATGCTCCATTCGAAAGGTGCGGAGTCACTTGTGGGGGGCGATCCGTTTCTAGCACGGAGACGAGGAGACTGACGTGGAGTGTTCACGAAATTCTGTGGAACCTCATCCAATGAGTCGACAGTGACCTCTTTCTCTTCAGAATTGTCCTGTGAAGCCTGGGTGGGGCGTGCCAAAGGATGTTCGAACGCAGTGTCATGAGCACTGTCATCATCGTCCTTGTCTTCGAGGCCGCGTTCCGGGTGGCGACGCTGGTCTTGGACGGAAGCGCTCAAACCTGCCTCCAACCTCGAGACCAAGTTGACCGGAGTGCCATAGGAGGAAGAATCGTCATCCAACTGATCAAGCCGGGTGGCACTGTTGGGCGGCGCAGTTCCACCCTTCTTGGCCTTCTTTGACGTGGCGGTCATAACGTTACGCGCAAGTGTGGCCTTCCTTGAGGTTCGTGGTCTTGCCCTCACTCGGGTGCCAATGCTCTTTGCGTCCAGTCCGCGCGCGAGTCCACGGATCCTCTCACCAATCGGCCTGACGCCGCTGTCCGATGAGGAGACCGGGGTCTGGTGAGAGCGTGCGGGGAGCGAGGTCTGCTCCGTGAGACCATCCATCTCTTGGGATAAGTGGTGACAGCGCTGCGCAACTTTGGCAGACAGTCTGCAGGTGGGATGTGAGAGTCAGTGTGTCCAGATGCGATTGTGAGACTCGAGTCAGATGCTCGGCCGACCAAAGGGGTCTGAGCAACCTCAGTCACATTGGTGCGGGCAACCACGCCAGGGGCATGTGAGAAGGGGGGGCGTTTGCCCCCAAACTAGTGTGGCTGCTCGTCTGGAGGCAAACAGCACGCGCAAAATAGGACTCGAGCCAACCAGTGCTCCGTTCCACCAAGATACTTTGGGGGGGGAGGGGCAGGGTGTGTTTGCACCCCAGGGCAAGCGACTTCTCACCTTGTTGCACCCCCGGGCAAAAAACTTGTCACCTGTAGCCTGCTTGCAGAGACTAGGGACAGGGCTGGAGTGGAGTACTGAAAGGGGGGGGGGAGTCTTCCCCCCCAAGAACACTTTCTGCACTTGGGTTCAAGAATGCTCCACCCACACCACGCACCACACCACCCTCGCTGCATGAAGATGCACCACACCACACCAACCGTGCGCAACTAGACGTGCTCCGAACTTGCTCACAAATCACGCATCAAACCACACCAGCCACACACCACACGGCACTCATTGCACCACACAGGCCACACACTGCAGTCACGCACCACGACACCACACCAGCCACAGTCCGTCAGACGGTCTTGTCGTGGACAGCCGGGGGGAGATCATTGCTGGTGAACATGAAGCGAGCCAGTGGGTCACTCGACAATTGTTCCTTGGATGACGCTAGAGGTGGCGGCCTGCCCAGTCTGACGGCAAAACGTCATGAGAACAAGTTTAGCAACAAAACGCTGTCCAACACGTGGTCGGCCGTGTCAGACTCGATGACCAAAGTCAGCATGGCCGGTGTGACCGAGCCCGACTTCGTCAAGACGCATCACACCAAGGATGGCGGAGTGTTCCAGCCAACAGCAGGGCACGCAAAGAAGCAGGTTGGCAAGTTGTCAATGTCCAATGCGCGTTCGGCTGCAACAAACCTGACAGCCAAGGCCAGCAGCAACAGCATGACCGACACTGACTTCGTCAAGGTGTATCAGAAACACATCCGGGAGACCGAGTGGGACTGCGTTGACGCAAAGAAGAAGGGCGACAAGATCAGACTTGCGCGTCTGACAGAACACGTTCAAAACCTCAAGAAGCATGGCACTGATGGCTTCCAGCAGTTCCGCCTGCATGGCAACTGGTCGTTTGTCACACTCTGTTCGGAAGAGGAGCTGGACTCCTCTGACGAAGAGAGCACTGTCAGTGCCTCAGAACGCGGACCAGACAGTGTCGTGTAGACACAAGTTGCACAGAGACGCGGACACGGGGTTCCGTCATGAACGCAGTGCTGGGGGACCACAACGCCGGGTCCAATGGATCGAGACAGTTACTACGGCAAGAACTAACTGGCCCAAACATAGATGACAGTCACTAAGATGAGAACTAACTCAAAAACACTAACACTACGTAGTCACACAAGACAGTGCGCATCTCTTTCCAGGTCGGGACGTTAGAACGAGACGTTCATGGGGCGTGCGTGCGTCTCTTTTTTCGTTCCTGCGAGTCGTACGCGACTTCTTTTTCCGTCTTCTCCGGTTGCCCCCATTGCGCACACCTGTTGCCGGAAGCTCACTGGTCGCTGTCTCAGGCAGCAAACAAGGAACTTCGCTCACAAACCACGAGCTGACAGTGTCCCCCATGTGCAAGAACAAACTCAAAAAGGCTGAGCGTGCCGTGTGACTGTTTGCTCGATCGTCCAGGCGAATGTCAACCGCATTTTGGTGCATGTTACCGTCGGTAAGATGGTCCCCGTGCAGGTGACTTCCTTCATGCCCCACGTACTTCGTGACCCAGCTTGCGCGTGACGAAACAAACGTCAATTTTAGGGTGAGAACGAGATTAGAAGCAACATCACTCAGGATCCTGTGACAGGGACACGTCACTGATCCAAGATATCTCTCTGATGCTGGCACCAACTTGAGACCCAGTCCTCGGAGTGCTTCGTTTGCATCACTGGTCGAGGATGGACGATCACTGGGCATGTGACAAGCAAACGCCTGCCGTGCTCTACCGCGTAGAACTTCTGGCAAAAGCGGGACGATGGCTTCGATGATGGCAGGACGATGGACGATCCTGTACACCGAATCTACGGTAATCTTCTCGAGCTCCTCTGACGCGAACAACTTCAGAAAGGCTTCGTAAGCACGTCGACCAGAGGTGCGATCGCTTGTCCAGTTAAGTCTGACACTGTATTCCTGATCGATGATGGTCCCGCCATTGTATACAACTGTGTGCGGAAGTCGTTGGCCACCCTTTCCAACTAATGCGAGACGAATCAACAGACGTGACATCGTGTCCCGGACGATGGACAAGAAACGGTCTTGTCCTTGTTGGCAGAACTCCTTGTTCGCAGAGACAATGTCCAGCGACAGGTCAAGGAGTGTCGCGTGAGCATCGTCGGGACAGCCATCACAACAACGTGGCATCCTCTGGGCGAGCAGCTCTGCTGCACCACCGCGCAGTCTTATTGGGACAAGAGCAACAATCGAGTGGTGAAGGCACTTCCGATGCGCAAAGCCACCGCCCCGATAGTCACTTGAAGTCGGGATTTGTCTCGAGCCGGTTCTGTACGTGAAGCCTTCCTTCAGGTTTGCTCTCTTCCGCCTGGAAGTTTGTGCTAGTCGGTTGAGTTTTCTGTTCCCTCTGTGGGTGCAAGGGCGTTTTTTGCGTTCTTTGGGCGGAATGACTTCTCCCTGACTGTCAACGCTGCTGGCGTCACTAGAGTCTGGATCCAAAAATTTGTCAAATATGTACAACATTTCGCCATAGTCGACGTGCAGAATGTCCTTGTCGTCGAATTTGATGACAAACGTGAACAAGTGGGGATCGTAGGACTCAATGGTCCCATGAAACCACACTTGTGTCGTGTCGTCAACAATGCCGTAACTGTATCTTTTGGAGACTCGGCAGCCTACGTATTGTTCACACTCGTCGCGCTCCGGTGTGAACTGCCGCCGACTGTAGAGTGACAGCTGGTTGTGAAGCTGCGACGCCACCAACACGGCTCTTGATCCATCTTCGTACTTGACACTCCACGTGCCAGATGTCCTGTCGTAGCTCATGACTCTGCCGCGAAGAAATGCACCGTCAATTGCCAGATCTCCGATTCCACGACCGCAGAACCTTGCTGCCGTTATGGGGTTGGTGTAACACTCGGCAAGATCATCGCTGTCACGCATCCGAGACTGGCGGGAGCGGACAGAAAACCGGCGACGTCGAGTGTCTTTCTTCGCGGCATTGTCAGTCGAACTGTCCGCTTGACTTGCGCCTTCATTCTCTCTGTGTGAGGCACTGGTTGGTTGACTTGCCTGGGTTGCGCCTCCGGGGGATGCCCGTGAGGTCATGCTTGGAAAGTGTGAGTTTTGTGCACTGCCAGGCGCGTCCATGCTTCGAAGCTCGTGACTTGGCGAGTTCGCGGTCTCCTGGGTCGGGGACGTGGCACTCGAACGTCTTGAGGGACTTCCCCCCGGGGAGCGACTGCTTCGAGAGGGCCGGGCTCTGCTACCTTGGCCGCACCCAGCCTCCGTAACGTCACAGTCGCGCCGAGGGGACTCCGGCGCCTTTCCTTCGTGAAACTGAGCGGGGCGCTGTCCCGGAACTTTCGAACCATAGCCTGCGCGCGCACGCTCAGTGTCGGAAGTCAGGTTCCCACCCGTGGCGTCCGCATTGTCTTCGTGACTTGGCATAAAATCGGTCTCGATCGGTTTTGTCCGACTCTGAGGTAACAGGCAAAATACAAACGAACACTACAAATAACGAAGACAAAATACAACTTCATGGGTTGGTTAAATTAGTCAGACATAGGGAGGAACCGATAGATACCAACGGAGGAATACTAAAAAGATGGGACCAAGAAGTAGTCACAGAGGATCCACAAAACGCAATACGCCATGGCATAGCCCCTCGCAAACACGGACGGCATGCAAAAGCAAGAGATCGCCACACGAACCACGGCAACGCCAGCGTAAAGGCATCAACGAAAGACCTCGCACACATAAAACCAGAATTGCAGCAGCAGCGAAGGAACGTTTCAGTCTAGCAAACTTCGAATTGGACTTGATAATACGAGAGGCTGACGGGAGAGAGAGACGATTTCCATTGACGCCAAAAATCCCGAGAACTTTGTCACACCGCCGCGCACTCATGGAGGACAGGTCACGGCCGACAGCCAGATCGAGACGACGCGGGGGAACGGGAAAAACACAAAAAGAGGAGCTAGTGCAATCCAACAGCCAGAAAGAAAAGAAATCAACGCATGCGAGCAAGAAATCTAAGGCCGCAGACGGAACATCGAATACAACGGGAGGGACAGAGGGGAAACAAATCGGGGGGGTAGATGTTGCCGCGTCTCCGGTGAAGAAAAACCCGTACAATAACAAAAGACAACAACGCGCGGAACCAACCACGTCCCCACCAAAAAGCGATGAACAACACACAATAAATCATTTCTTCAAGGACACGGACACAAAGAGCAACAAACCTAGGCAGAAGAGGAAGTCTCTGCAGGAAATGCTGGCGGAGAAAGAAAGGAGGGAACTAGAAGTGAAGAAGGAGGTCGAAAGCAACCGCAAAGCAGCACTAGAACAGGATGATGTAGATGAGCAAGAGGAAGGGGAGGAATAAGAGGAAGAGGAGAAAGAAGAGAGTAACAACAACAACAACACAAGAGGAGAAAAGGGGAAAGGAGAGAAGGGGAGCCAAAAGGAGAAGCGGAGCGAAGGAGACAGAGACAAACAACAGGACGATGCATCAACTGAGAAAGAAAACCCGGGGAACCAACAACAGAGCATGCACCCACGGCAGAGAATGAAACAAATGAAACTAAAGAAGTAGGTGGGGAACACGAACACGTGAAAGGAAACACAGAGAACGAGGGGAAATACTCGGAAGACGTCCACATGAGCGGTGCGGACGATGACAGCACAAATGATCTTTGCAAATCCTTCGAGGAAGACCCACTCAAGGACTTGCCAACCAGTCAGAGGGAATCAGCAGGGAGAGCTAACAACCAAAAAGAGGAGGAGAGGAAGAAGCAGGAGGGAGGAAACGGCACAACAGCAAATAGTGGAGCGAGGCACGCGTCTGGAGAGAAGAGCAAAGGCGGAGGGAGGCGCACGAGTGGAGAGGAGAGTGAACCTGACAGGGACGACGAAGAGTCTGAAAGTTCAGAATACAAGGGTTACTACGATGCCCCAGGCAGAGCGTATTATCTCACGGCCAGGTTCACTGAAATGCTGGATCAGACCTCAACTGCCTTCACGAAAGAAAGTTGCAATTGGCTTTTCACAGCAATCATTGAAACGGTCAAAGGAGGAAAAATTCATTACAAAGATGGCTCGACCAGGAGGCCCTTGCCAATTGAAAAAGTGGAAGATATTCCCGAGAACATCACGGAGCTGGACCACTACATTGTGATACTCAATCAAAGTTGGATCACGGCACACGACGAACGCCACCGCTTGCATGAAGAGGGGGTGTTGATCGAAGCGCCGAAACCAAAGAAAGGCAGGAAGAAACGAAACCAGTTCTTGTACGACGACGATGCGCCTTTTGCACAGGAAAACAACTCACTAGTGATCAGGATCAAGGTCTCCAGCACCGACCTTCTACGAAATGGAATCAACAACCTGAAGTGGATCATGTCACACATGAAGGCAAGCATTACCATCGACAGGGACCAGTCCCCACAAAGCATTACAATCGCCAGCGTATCCAACGTGCCAAGAGAAGCAAATGAGAAAGGACTGGAAAGTACGGCCAATTTTTATCTTGAAATGTCAAAGGAAGCATTGGGGAGAAAGGGGAGGATCAACCCGGCACAGATTGCAGGACCACTGCCAACAGTGATGTTCAAGTTCAGAAACCAGAGGGCAATTGCGAAGGACAACGAGGATTTGAAGAAGTGCGCAATAAATGACAATCCCTATTTTCAGAAGAACGGTTGCCAGTATGTCGAAATCAGGTGCAATGCACTCCACATGGCATTTGTGAAGAAGCTCCTCGATCATTTCAGCACCCACTACCTTTCAGAAGTATTTGGACATCACGCGCTAATGCATGAACACAGTGAGAGGCCATCGGGACGTGAACTCATCTCGAGACAGAGACAGAAAAAACTACACGTCACTCATGTGTCCCGCCTCACATGCTTCGAATACAAAGGCGTAACTACACCATGCAAACAATGCCGAGTCTATATGAAGGATGAGAAGGATGCGAAGCGAGTCAACAACACCAGTGTAATCAGAGAGATGATGTCAATGCAGGTACACTGCACGGAGGAGAGTGAAACAGAAGAAAGTGAGGGAGAGAGACAGGAACTGGGCGAAGACACACAAAGAAGCGGGGATGGGGAACAGGTTGGTGAGGGAGGGAATCAGGGAGACCAAAATACATTCCCCAAACAATCCGTCCCGAGGCCTGTCTTTGACGGCGTGTACCATGACCCGGAGAGAATGTCCCTCATAGTATCAGTGATTTCCAAGAGGAAGGAAGCAGTCGCAGTGTGTGAGAGGATGGCAGAGCACTTTGGGGCCTGGATGGGAAACTTCTTGATTCAACAAGGGTGCCATGACCGCACCTGCAAGTCGCTCCTGGAGTGCCTGGGAGAGAACGCTTGGGATCTGACGTGTCATGGCAGTCACTTTGACCCTAACACGTACAAGGTCACGGTTCAATTTGCAGAAAACACAGAAGAAAAGAGACTTAGCAGAATGGAGCAAGAGCTCGGACATGGAGGGGAAAGCAGGTCATCTGGATCGGGGGGTACTCCTGAAATAAAAATAGACATGACTGATGTCAGAGCCATGTTGGAAGCGGGTGGATGTGACAACAGCATGGAGGCACACAGTGGCGTGTCGAAGATGACGGATGCGGTTTCCACAGGAGAATCCACGGTGAACCCAGACTGTGCTGTCAGGAACAGGGAGAAGCACAAGAAAACTCACCTGGAAAACTGTCGGCTGAAAGGGGAAATTCAGGAGAAGGAAGCTGAAACCGCAGCCCTGAGAAACAAAGTTGAAGAGTTGGCAGCTAACATGGCCTTGTTAATGAGCGGAATGGGAGGAACTCCTGAGGAAGTACTGAGGAGGATCCGAGAAGTCACGGGGAGGCACAGTGACTTGAAGTCACCAACTGCGCCTCGAGACAACCCTCCGGCCGGCAAGCCTAGCGTCAAATTCTCCGAACCGCCTGCCCCGTGTGTCACACCAGCACAGCACAAGCGGGACGAGAAACCGACACTGGAAACAGAGACAGAGCATCGGGATGTTGCCATGAATTTGGAAAAACAGGCGGGGAAAGAAAAAGACAAGGCAAGGTGCAAAAGAACTGAAACTGAAAAGTACAAGGACCCTGCCATTGCGGAAACCCTGAACAAACCACTAGAGGCCAAAGACGTCGAGGGTGGGACCCAGGTGTAGTTGCCACAGAAAACACCGAGAGTCCACACAACAGCGGGGGGTGGTATCGGCAGAAAAGCAACAAAGTAGCAAAAGCACGGAACAACGATGACTCCACACCTGGCACATGGAAGATGCGGCGGTGACTCGCACACACCAGGCACAGAGGCAGAAAAGCAAGAAACAGAACATGACGAACAGAACGAGGAACACAACAACAATGAAAGTTACAGCCGAAACAACCGCAACAACAACAGAGGAGACCCAACAATGAACGCTCCCCTCACCACTCCGAGCAAATGGAGCGACTCACAGGCTCACAGAACTTCAGACGCCTAGTCTGAGGTTTTCGACACTGGGACCATGAAACCAGGCGGTGAGATCCCAAA
>JALLOW010000005.1:0-18840 GCA_036939715.1 Shionodiscus oestrupii
GCCATCGACGCCGCCCTCACCCACTACATGGACGCGCACCCCGGCCTCCTGCTGGTGCCGCGCGAACCGGAGTCGGACCCGAGCCCGGCAGGCGCTGACGCGGATGCGAATGCGGATGAAGATGCGGACGCGGACGCGGATGCGGATTCAACGGTGCCGCCCCCCGTGCCGGCCGACGCCGTCGCCGGCGTCCTGACCCTCCTGCGTTTCCTGGCGTCCCTCCTCCGCAACGCCATCAGCAAGCACGTCTTCAACTCGGTCTGCGAGCTGTCGGCCCTACTGGCCGCGGCGGACGACGCCGTCGCCGCGGCGGCGCTCGAGGCCCTCGCCGCCTTGGCCGCGCCGCCGCTGCTCCACCGCCAGCGGGCCCCCGAGACGAGCCCGCACACCACGGCGCTGCACGCGGCCGGCCGGGCCGGGGGGCGGGGGCGCGGCGGCGGGCCCGGCGGGGCGGGCGGGGGCGCGGAGGCCCTGGGCCGGGTGCTGGCGCTGGCGCGGGGCTGGGGCACCAAGGGGGAGGGCCTGGGCCTGCGGCAGTGCGTGGCCGCGGACGACGGCGACGCCGACACCGCGGCGGGCGACGACGTCCGGCGGTGCGCGGGGGAGGTGGCGTTCGAGTGGTACTGTCCGGCGGACGGCGCCGGGGACGGCGCGTCGGGCGCCCTCGCGTCGCTGCGCGTGCCCAAGGAGGACCTCTTCCTCCCGCCCGACGGGGGCGGGGACGGGGACGGGGACGGGGACGCCGGCGGCGCGCCCGGCCGCCGCGGCGCCCCCCGGCTCAAGCCGACGGCCCGGGCCTACCGCGAGTGCCTCGCCGCGCTCCGCGGCCGGCTCCCGCCCGCCCTCCGCCGCCGGCCCCTCCCCCCGGACCGGGCCTTCGCCCTCCTCGCGGCTGTGCGCCTCGCCCGCGCCTTCCACGCGGCCCCGGACCGCGCGGACGCCGTGGCGCGCCGCCTCCGCGCCCTGGCGTGCCTCGTCCACGCCCACCCGGACCCGGACGTCGTGGCCGGGTACTTCGCCGCGCAGCCCGAGCTGTGCGGGGAGCTGGCGGACCTGCTCCGGCCGACGGTCAGCGGAGGGCAGGCCGGGGGGGCGGCCCCGCCCGCGGGACGCGAGTCGGAGAGCGCCGATGCCGTCCTGGCCCTGGCCGACGCCCCCCCTCCGGTGCCGTACGAGGTGCGGACGCTGGCCCTGGAGGCGCTGACGGCGCTGGTGGCGCGGCGGGATTCCACGGGCACGCTCACCAACGTGGCACGCCAAACCAACGTCCTCGGCGAACTGGGAGTGGGCAAGGGCCAGTACCTGGGGCTGCTGCCCACGCTCATCCGGTACTCGCTGGCGGCGCTCAACTCCTGCCTGCTGCAGGACGGCGCGACGGCCGGCCCGGACGCAGGCGAACGCGGCGCGGGCGACGGGGACGGGGACGGTCGCGACCGGCCTGCCGCTGGGGCCGCCTCCATGGACGTGGGCCTCGAGCTCGGCCTCGCCTTCCTCCGCGCCACCCGCCCCCCGCCCCTCCCGCGGCGGGAGCGCGAGGAGCGAGCGCTAGAGTTCGTGGACGCCGTGCTCACCCTCGCTTCGGCCGTCGTCTCCGTCCCCACCGGGACGGCCTCCCTCACCGACTGCGGCATCGTCCCGGCCCTCATCAGCACCGTGTTCCTGGATGGGCGCGCAGCCGAGCGGCCGGGCCCCGGCCCCTTCGGCGATGGGGAGGGGTCCTACGCCGCCACCATGCTCAAGTTCATCACTGCTCAGGCGATCCAGATCTTAGAGGGGGCCATCGTCACACACAACGGGGCCCTGGCCGCGTTCCACGAGCTACATGAGGTGGACATCCTGGTACGGAGGCTGCAAGTGGAGGTGGAGAAAGTCCGGCGGGAACCGGACCCGGACCCGGACCCGGACTTGCCCGCGGCCCCCGGGGCGGCGCCGCAATCGCGGCGGGTGACTTGCCGCGCCGCCACCTCCCCGCGGCCCGCCGCGTCCTTCTCTTCTCCGCCGTCAACTGCCTCACGGTCGTCTTTCACCAGCACGAAGCCGGCCCCGGGCCCGGCCCCGCTACGCCCTCGGGCGCCGCCCAGCTCCGCCGGCCGGCGCTGACCGCGGTCTTCCGCGAGATATTGGACCATGCCGACGACTACAGGGCTGTCCTCGCCGCGCTGGTCGCCACGTTCCTGAGCGACGTTATGAACCACGATCCTCAGGTCGTCCACTACGTCCACGAGTCAGGTCTGGCGGCAGCCTTCCTTGCTCTCGTTACTGGTCGCTCGGTGGGGGCAGGCGGGGACGGGGCGGCCTCCGCGCCGCGGCCCGCCGGGGAGGCCGCGTCCCTCCTCATGGCCGTCCCCAACGTCCTCATGGCCCTGTCCCTTACCGAGGCGGGCGCGCGGGCCGTGGCCGCCGCCGACCCCTTCCCGGCCCTCTTGTCTGTCTTCGCGGACCCCACGCACGCGATGCCCGCGAGCCGCGGCCTCTTGAACGAGATGGCGAGCATCGTCGGCACTGGGCTCGACGAGCTCATGCGGCACAACCTCGGACTGCGCAATGCGTGCCTGCGGGCGGCGATCGGGACGATGCAAAAGACGGCGGCGCTAGGGAAGAGCCTTTTGGCGGACGAGGACAGCGGCGACGCCGAAGACGCAGCGATGCGGGAGGTGGCTGAGGGCGACCTGGTGACCCGTCGGTCGCAGCTGATGCAGTACGCGTACAACGTGACGCAGCTGATGGAGCAGATATTGCATAACGAAGACCACGTGAGTATATAGTTGATGCCGGATCCTTTACCAAACTCATCCCAACAGCCTCCTGATCGCATCGACTCACGGTTCCCTGCTTTCTCCTTCCTCCTGCGCAATAGATTGCCCCTTTTGTTGCCCTGGACGGTTTTGATGCGCTGTTGGACTTAGGGCGTTGGGCCGTCACTCCCGGCGGACGGCAGCTTGTGGCGCATGTCAGCTGCCTCAGCAACCCCATGGCCAGCGCCACGCATTCGTCCACGTCGAGAACCTTGGCGGTCCTGGTGAAAACGGTTGCTGGGTGAGCTTCGCCTTACTGAGCTGGGTATGTTCTACTGGAAAAGTCTAGTTCTTACATGCTTCTTCGTGCCAAATGACGTCTCTACAGCAACACCAGCGATCCGCATAAGCTCATCAAGAAACTCACTTCTCAACTGGACTCCCAGCTGTCGCACCATAGCAACTGCATCAAAGCCCTCTCGGGGGATGCGGACGCCGACGGCCTGTCGTGCAGATCCGTGCTGGAAAGCGTCCCTCCCCTCCCCCTCCACCAGCTTGCCGAGCCTGCCTCGCGGCGGCTTCTGCACTCCCTCTCCCGCTTCTTTCGCTCCCTCCTGTGCATCGACTGGTTCGTGCGCTGCCTCGCCGAAGCCCTCCGGGCCTCATGCCAGCGTGCCAATGAGCTTGGTTCCTTGGGCCGGGAGCGCGAGTGGATGAAGGAGCTGGCGTCCAGCCAGTTCGGGGGCCTGGTGGAGCGACTGTCGTTGCTGCACCGGTCGTCCATGTGGGAGGTGTGCCGAATTCGCACTGAAGCGCAGTTCGACGAGAGGTACGAGGCGCAGAGCAGGGCGCCAGAGGTCTCACTCATTTATACCATACGGATTGTGTGCCAGGAGGGGGCAATTGTGAGGAATGGGATTGAGTGAGTGGTGCTAGGGTTTCGTGCATGGACTCTGTTTGACCCTGTGATGACGATGATTCATTTCCAACTCCAATGTTGACAGTATTGACCAGTGTGAAAATGTGGGGAACCTTGAAATGTGTGAGGTTGTACATGCTTATGGTGCGTGCTGAGTGTATATATTCCTCCTTTTCAACCCTTCTGAACCTCGTCATACACATCTTCTACATCCCTAACCCGAACATGCCTACTTTGCAGACCGTTGCATCAACTCCTCTGGGGTGCTCCGTTACCGAACAGATAGGGGTTGGATTTCTGAGTTGACCCGCGACCAAGGGCGAGAAACCATCGCCGAAGTTCTGGACGTTGTGGTTGGCAATGAATCTCCATCCGTGGTACCAGATAATGTCACTGGGGTGAGACCGAAAAGGATCGAATGTGGGGTGCCTGACTTACGAGCGGTTGGTGCCTCCATGTTGGCGAGATTTCACAAAATTCAGGTAAGCACTCGGACAATGCTATGCTCTTTCATGTCTGACCTTTTGATAGAATTGTTTTTCTTAGAGACTTTTGCCACTGTCATTACCAGTCGGATTTGTTTTCTTCTCTTGGACGGCTTATAGTATCTGGAATCCAGTCCCCCGTCAGATCCTCAATCCATGGAACTACGATCAGACCCCACATCATTGCCCTTACAAAGCTGTTAAGTTCCAACTTGAAAGCCAATTTGGTCTATGTCAGCGCCAAAATAGATTCGGAAGAGGAGGCATCACTGACACAAGATGCAGCTTGCATGTATTTTGGAAATCAATTAAACCTTTTGTACGCGTGAGTCAAAGCTAGCGCATTTCTGCTCTTGTCTTAATGCGACTCGCGGCGCTTATCTACTATTTTACTCAGGTCAATATACGAAGAAAAGCGGGAGAAACTCATAAACATTCCTCTACTACTAAATCTACTGGTTTGCGATGGTTGGAAGACTGGTATTTACTCTACTGTGGATAGTGCTGGCGACGATGACCACTCCGAGGCACTAGCACGCAAAGATGGCTGCATGTTTTCAGCGATCCATTTCGTTCTCATGCACAGCTTGTGTGACATGGCTGCAATGCAAGAAAAACGTCAAAGTAACTCGGGAGAAAGCTGTTACAGGATGTCTCGAGCTGTCGCCTCCTCTCTTCCACCGACGCTCTCTCTCTTACGAAGGCTAATATCCAGACCGCTGTTGGCCGAGTCTGCGCTGTCGAGTACTCTGGCTAAAATGAAAGAACTTGTCTTTATTTCAAACCTCCCCCATGCAGATGACGATAAACAAACACCGCCAAAACCAAAGTTCATTGTGGCCCAATTTACGAGAGCGCTGCATCTCAGAATCGCCAAGATGTCCTATGAAGTGTGGTCAGACGATCGTTTCTACTGTGCTCCGGCGCATATAATTCATCCCTGGGTTACATTCATGGGTAAGTCATGTCGTTTGTGCGTGAAGTGTCCATGTCATTTGTATGGGCACCGGATACTTATTGGTTTGTCACTGAAACCTCAACTCAACATTAGGAGAAGTCCTCAAGAGCCTGGAGGAAGCATCAAAAGTCGCGAAACTCCAGACTGTTAGTGCATCTGAACATTTGAGTAGCTTGGCTGCGGGTGGGAGGCTAGCTCCTAGGATGCGGGAGTTGCAGGACCCCACTAGCCGCAGGGGCAGGCTTCTTGCCGCAATGTTGCGCGATCCAGGCGCCAATGCCAGGGAACAAATTCCAGAGCCTTTTGAACCAAGCGAGGAGAGTATTTCGAGACTCGCTGAAATGGTAAGTAAGCTAGCGCCTATCCTCGCGAATTTGTCAAAAAAACTGGAAATCAGCTGATCCTGCTTAATCTTTCGGGTTGCTTCGTAAATAAAGGGATTCGAGCGCGAACACGCCCTCGAAGCATTGGAGACAGTAGGTATGTCAGCATCTCGGCCAGCACCCCAAGTGTCACCTGTTCCAAGGCTCATTATCTGCGTTTTCCTCATCCTCTTAGATAGTAACCGAATTGAAGTTGCGATGGAGTAGTACGTGATTTGAGCTAATTTTTCCCCAATCACCTCAGCATTATATTCTGACATACTTCAACATCCCTTTTTTTACGGTCAATATAAAGTGCCCTCAATCACCCACCCTCCTCTCCTACGACCCTCGAGCGAAGGAGGGCTTCTCGTGAGCGGAGAAGACAGGAACGCCAGCGACAGGTCGATGCCGGCGACGCAGCTGCCGAGGCCGTCAAAACAGCTCGTACTGCCGTGGAAGCAGCTAGAGCAGTAAATGTTGAAGCATTCGCAGCCCTTGAAACTGCTCGTACCGTTCGAGAAGCAGCTGAAACCTCACGTACGGAGGTTCCTGAAACAGCAAATGATGCTGGGCGCGAGCATCAATCTTCATCAAGCGGAGAACGATCAAGCCAAGCCAATGCAGATACGACTGAAAATAAATCTTTACCCAAAGAAGATGAGCAGTCCAAGCCAAAACCTTTAACTGAAGATGAACTGAAAGCCAAACAGGAAAACATTGAATCGGAACAAGTAAAGGAGTATTTGAAAACGGTAAAGGCAGGACTGGTTAGAGTCAGTATGCAAATAATTGCCACTTGCGGTAGGAATGCTGAAGAAGGCGAGACAATGTGTTTGGACAATTCAGAAGGGACTCGAGATAGCGAGGATGTGATTGTCGTTGTATCAAATTTTTTGCTTGACGTCTGTGGGGCTTACCCAGATGTCGAGTCCAGCACAGCAACAGAGCTACTTCAACAGATCAAAGCAAAGCTCGACGTGAAATCCCCATCCAACTGTCAATTGAAGCCTGGAGAGGCCAAAAGTTTTTCAAATCTTCTTCATGCATCCGTTGTCATCTTCCGGGCCCTTCCTAAATCAAGGCCGTGTAAGTGACCATTTGTGGGACCGGACTGGATTCCTTCTTTTGAAACGGTTCGACATTTTATGTTTAATAACTCTATCGTCTCACCTTACGTTTAAAATTTCTCAGTGGTTCTCCGTCATGGAATTGTTGGGATGGTGACTCACTGTGTTCGTAATTGCACCCTGACATCAGCGCTACGAAAAGATGCATCAGGGTCATTGAAATGGCCAGAATGGCTCTCTGCAGCTCTCCTTTTGTTGGAGGTGATGGCACAGCCTACATCAGTTACTCCGACTGATGCTAGTGGCGATGATTCTAAGCCGTCCAATAAGAAAAGCGAATATGGGAAAGTGCTGACGGAGCACAAAAAACAGACATCTAAATTGGCCAAGGCTGCAAAAAGTATGTTTACCCTCTCAGCAGCAATGAATAAAGAAGCTGGAAAAACGGCGACACCAAAAAAGAGGAAGGAGACGCAGTCGAAGAAGCAAAGCATCAAGAAAGCGGAGACCGCCGAAGCTGGGGGAGAAGAAGGCAAGCAAAATGCTCAGTCTAATCCTCTCCCACCCATCCCTATGTTTCTCCCTCTTTTGCACTCCGAAACAGCGGAGGCATGTATGTTGCTTTGCTTGCAACTTCTTGGCCGCAAATCTAAGAAAGGTGTGATCGACAAAGCGTATCAAGAAAAAATACCTCCGAATGTTGTCAATGCCATCTTGGTCCTTTTGTTAAGACTTCTTCGATCTCGCCCTCTCGCATCTTCCTGCTTGGGAATGGGTGGAGCGGACTTAATCCTTGCGCTGCCCAGTCACTGCCATTTCAATGGCAACGCTAGTGTAATCTTAGTGATACTCCGCAGAATGCTCGAGGACCCTGACACGCTTTGCAATCTCATGGTGACTGAGATCCGGAGTGTCGTTTCAAAAATTCACAAAAAACAACATCCGTCACAAACATCAGCCGCACAAGCGAATATATCTATCAAGTCTTTCATGACGGCTCTTACACCTCTACTTTGTAGGGACCAAGGTGTTTTTCTCAAAGCAGTTGCCGCCAGTGTAAAAATTCAGCCATCAAGAGGCTCTGACTCCTCATTATCTAGTTCTCGTGGTGCGCAAGTGTCTCTGCTGTAAGTTTTCTCCCTTTGCCCCGATCTTATTTTATTTTGTAATCCGTTATATTCTTGGCACTTCTGATTTATATCTCCTATCTTCATAATGACTGTAGGAGTAGGGAAGAGTGCTCAAAAATTATGAAGTTACTGTCCAATAATACCAATGATTACTCCTCCGACAAACCTGAAGACCTACGGCGAAGCAGGGGGCGAAGCAAATCTCCCCACCGAGCATCATTGAGCAAAAGTCCAAAACCCACTACTGCTACACCGAAAAATATTTGCCAAGGATCTGCCGCCAATCATATCACTTCTTTACTGCTCAAAGGGATATTAAGCAATTGTCCTGAAATGGAATCATCCAAGCAGCCATTTTTATCCACATTAGATTATTTGAACATGCTCTCCGACTTGGTACTTGCAATTCCTGCATGTGGTGCTGCTGTACACCGGTTCAAGCCGCCAAAAGACTTCAAGGTTAAGAAGTAAGCAATAATTTTCGTATCAGATATCACTGTTTCGTCTAGGGAGCTGTTATGTTTCTTTGGCACTCACATGCAACTTTCATTTTCTGACTCATATCTCCAGCGCAATTTCGGGATGCCCGGATCCACCTCAAACTGCAGTGTCGTATCTACTCCACAAGCTGTTACCCCAACCTCGCTTAGCTCCAAAAACTGAAGAAACCGAAAGCCAAAAAATGCTTGCCTATTACAAAACGCATTTGTCCCAAGCAAGCGCCTGATTGATGGGTAAGAGGGAGACCTTATTTTCACGTGCGACTGGCAAATCTCATCAAACTTGTTTGCTCATAATATCTTGTACAGTGTGTCTTGTGGCGCGTTCAGGCGAGGGGAGAAAGCGCATCGTTTCGGACCTCGTTCTTGCATTGGGCTGCAGATCATCAGATCCCGCTCAAAAAGAGTTTTCCAAGGAGAATACTGAGATGTGGGCAATTAAAGCTTGGGGAGAATTGTGCATGGGATTATCAGCACCTAAGAGCAGCAATTCCGCCTCGAGCAATCAAGACTCAAACTCTGTGTTAAGCTTTGAAGTGACCAAGCTCATGCTAGGTAAACATTGCCTTCCGAATTGTTGCACGTTGGCATCAGAACCACCCCTCACTGTCGTCCTTTTATACTACAGAGTATGGTGTTGGGCACTCATTGATGAGAGCTCTCAACAGAATCAGGCTTCACCAGTGAGTTGTATTGTTAATTTGGAGTTTGCATCTTACTTATTCTATCCTGTATCTAACTCTCCTGTAATCTTAAGTCCAATGGCAACATCCACAGCCTCAGCCCTAGTGAGACCCTTGGAGATATTTACACGACCCAGCGTGTACAACACTGTAAATGACATGGCCAAAAAAGAAGAAGCCAAGTCGAATGCAGTCAAATTGAGCAAAGAATCTCGGCGAGTGTCCTTCGGTCCTTCACAGCGTAGTGAGTCTTCTTTTGCCGGTGATGCAGCAATAGATAATGCATTTGATGCTGCAGCCGACACCCAAGACGAAAGCATGGGAGAGAGCAACGAGGATGGTGAAATCATGGAAGACGATGAAAACTCTGAGATACCTGATCATATGCCCCCAATAGACATTGACAGTGATTATTCATCTGCGGAAGAAGAAAACAATGATAGTACATCTGAGGCAGAAAGCGATGATGAGAGTGATGAAGTCATGGACGAAGACGACGAGGATGACAGCAATGACGAAAGCGATGAGGAGATTTTTTCCGATGAGGAAGAGGCTGAGAGGGAAAGCTGGAATATTGATGACACTATGAATAATGATTTTTTGATGCTGACGAGGAGGCAAACAACGGTGGTGGTGGGAACAATGAAGTGGATGAACACGACTCAGAAGGTTGGACCAGAATAGAAAGTGGTGGACAAGCTAGCCGTGGTCTTTCCCTCGGGAACATGCTGCTCGAAGGACGTCAACAAATCGCCAATGGTGGACTTCTCATGGACGCTGCTGAAAACATTTTAGGTCAGTGATTTGAAGAACTGAAAAATCAGTGCTTACTTGTTTCTAACGCATCATGTCAAAATTCAGGAAATTTGTTACGTGGTGACGACGTGGACGGACTGGGGCTTGCAGAAATCGAGGAGAGTCTCGGCATCCGTGTAGTTCGTCAGCCCCAGTCTGGTGCTGGGACCACGACAAACCGTGCTCACTCCAGTGTTTCTACAGAGAACAATGTTGGAGGTCGTACCCGCGTCCGTCAGAATAGTCTCTCTAATGAACATGCTCTTGCCAGTCGAAATTTTGTTGAGTCGAGGTGAGCTAGTGCATTCGCAAGCACTTGTTTACATCACCAATGAATCACTCAACCTGTGTTCAGTCCAATGGAAATTGTTTTCAGCAACCAACAAAATGTACCATCATCCATCAACGAAGATGGTCACAGTCGCCAATCACAGAGCTTGACATATGACACCCAGTTATTTCCCGGTGGCCTTTCTGCGTTGACAAATACTCACTCGAGGACGCAGCCCTTGATCCATCCACTTCTTCGCGGCATCCACCTCCCACCGATAAATTCATTAATTACAACCATTTCAGCTCACAATTCTCCACAAGGCGGTAACAGGACTGGCATAGTTGCTTCTGAATCAAACGTTAACTTACTTAGAGTGACTGATCATTTTAGCACCCAAAGCTCCAATCGACTTGTCAGGAGACCCGCCCGCCAAAACACTTTACTTACTGGATGGGTTGACGACGGCCTTCCCCCTGATCGCGTATCTGAAGACTTCAGTATTGCATTTGGATCAACACTTGAGGCACTGCAGGAACACTCTCCACAGGACCAAGCAGATCAAAACAACACAAACCCAGTGAATGAAGACCAGACACAACAGGCAGAACTTGAAGCTGGAGCACGTCCTGAAAACGAATCCAACGAATCCAATGAATCCAACGAATCCAACGAATCCAACGAATCCAACGAATCCAACGAATCCAACGAATCCAATGAATCCAATGAATCCAACGAATCAGAAGAGCAAGCGGAACCTTCTACCCAAAATTCCAGCGTTGCAGGGGCAGCACCTGGCGAAAATGCTGCTTCTGCTGATACGAGTAACAATGACGCACCACCTGCCCAAGAATCTCAGCCTGAGCCTGAGTCTAACCCTTCAATTCTGAGCAATCCGACTGACGATGGCGCTGGGGATGCAGTCATGGCAGGAGAGCGTACCGACAGTGAGAATGCGGAGGAGCAGGTGGCACCAGAACAGGATGTCACAGCCAATGATACGCCTATGGAGGAGGCACCAGATGACCAACAAGCAGAGTCTAACAGTTCAAATCCGGACGAAACCACTAATGATGCTCCAATGGAGGAGGAACCAGATGGCCAGCAAATAGAGTCCAATGAATCACATCCCGAGGAGAACAATAATGATGTGCCTGGTGAGGAGGAACCAGATGGACAACAGCCGGAGTCTAATGAGCCAAACCGCGAGGAGAACCTTGTTTGCCCACCAGGTATGTTTTGAGTGCACTATATTTGTAGAGCCTTGACAGACAGACACACTAACATGATTTTGCGTACTACTTACAGATATTGACGAGGAAGTTTTCAATAGGTACAAACATTGCGTTGTACGCATTGATCATATGCTTCTGATGTATGTCTCACAATGCGTTTGTTGCCATTTCGTTAGCCTCCCTCTTGAAATGCAGCAGGAAATAGTACAGCAACATCAGGAGAGGGCACAAATTTCTGATACGGGTTTGGACCCAGAAGCTCTTGCCGCCTTGCCTGAGGATATGCGTAGGGAAATAATCGAACAGGAACAACAACAGCAGCGCTTGCGAGATCAACAAGCAGCACAGCCATCAGCTGATCCGGCAAATGCTGAAGGTAGGCATTTCTAATAAGGAGGAGATTTTTTAACCTATACCTGACTCACCCACTGATTTTGTACGCAATCCAGATATGGATAATGCTGATTTCCTCGCATCACTTGCACCAGATTTGCGTCAGGAATTATTATTAACTGGAGACGATGCCTTCATTTCTTCTCTACCACCAACGATAATTGCCGAAGCCAATGTTTTGCGAGAGAGGGTTGCATCTCAGCACAGACGACGCGCAGAAGAGACAAACAATGTCCCAGGATTAGGTGCCGCGGGAGGTAGATCTTCAGCCGGGGCAGGAGCAAGGGCAGCTCAACCTGCCGAAGGGGCCTCATCAAGGGGACGCCGGCAGCGCAATGGGAAATTGGTGAGACTATTTTATCCATCGCTTGATGTATCTTTTGATGTGCTCTAAATCGTGGTGTGCCTCAGCGAATTGAGTCAGATAGAAAAGAGATTGTGTATATCCCGGAAAACAGAACGGAAGAGTTTGGTCCATTGCTGACTGCAGAGTCAGCCACGTCTTTCCTTAGGTAAGGGGTACATCTGCGTTGACTCTTTTATCCTAGTAGTCATTTACGGTTCCAGCTCACGAAAATTCTTTCGTCAACAGCCTATTCTACTTACTATCACCAGTTCAGCCGCAGCGCATTACTCATAGATTGGTGTATAACATGTGTCTGTGTCGCCAATCTAGAGATTTCTTCCTGGAAGTTCTTCTTGGTCTGTTGAAAAACGACAAGAAGATAGTGTTGGGATTATTGGAGAAGCTCAACGCGGATAGCACGGAGAACAGCCATCAAATTGACCTGGCATTTCCGCCCTCTACCCTTATTGGAGCTGATTTTAACATCAGCTCAGAAGACGGTACCTCAAGGCAAAACGGTATGCTTAGGAGGAGACAAGGTAGTAACCCAACAGCGGCTACCGTGGCCGCAACTCTCCCTGCAAGCGCATGCCGACCCATAGTCTCCCGGCGAATTTTTGCCTTGCTGTCGTCGTTGTGCAAGTCTTCTCCCAGAGTGGCTCTTAGCATGTTGTCCAATTCCGATGAATGCCCCTCAAAGAACTCTTGCCTGGAAAATCTGCTTGATCTCTTTGAAGTGGACCAATACCGGAAGAGTGCAGTGAATCTGGAACAGCTTCTCTCCCTCCTTGAGATAGTCGTGGCGCCAATGAGTTTGCTGCCAAAGGATGATCAAGAAATTGACATGTCTGCCGAAAGAGCGTCTCCTGGTCGGGTATGGGTGAAGGTACCAAGAGTCGAGGTTTCGAAGCGAAGGCTCGGTTTTCTGATTAAATTGCTTTGCCTTGATATCTGTAAAGAATCATCAACCCAAAAAATCAATACACTCACAAGAAGACTTAGTCGTGTTGAGGTGAGCACCTCATCTCATAACAATATATCGACCTATCTAATATGATTAATTGCTCTATTGTCTAACAATATTCAATGCTGTAATCTGCTTCAGGCCAACCGCGAATGTATTTTACACGAGCTTGCAATGGTGGCACAAGGTATGTTCTTAGGATCTTCATCAATGGCACACAACATTATCAGGGCTGATTCATTTTCCGACACACATACACCCATAGGCCTCGGCAAGGCTGCAATTCTGGATCTCAAGGCCGTAAGCGTGCGGCTGAGCTCGGCGGCAAAACACCGCCAAGAAAATGGCAGCGGCAAACTAACCGAAGCCCCACATCCCTCAAACGATTTTGTTGCTGGTACTTCATCCAGTTCTGTGTCCCTCTCGACTAGCAGCTCTGAATTGAAGCTTTTACGCGTTATTCAGATGTTATTGTAAGTTAGTCACTTTTGCAGTCCCATACAACTCATCTATGAATACTCACCTTACGCATTTACCACTCCAAGATCTTTATGTACGCAGGACGATGAAACAAAGACCGAAGGCAATCCACCTGAGTTTATTTCTCTCCTACAGTCTCTAAATTTGGAGTCCTTGTGGGATCAACTGTCTGTTTGCCTGAAGACTGTATCAGTGCTTGAAGGAGTCGCTAATGTTGACTGTGATGAAAACGAGAGCAACACTGAGGATGAAGAAAATGAAAGTGGTGTTGAGGTGCCCAGCGCGAAGAGCGGGAAAAAGCTTCAAAACAGGTGAGAGTACCCCTTTTTGAAGTAATATTTTGAGTCACCTCTACTTTTTATTTCCTCAAATCCTATTTGTATCGATGTCAAGCAATGCGGGACTGATTACTAGATTCTTGCCAGCCATTGAGGCATTTTTCATTGTCAATGTATCTTCACCCTTGGACGAAAGTCAACCTGGTGCAACTGAAGAGACTGATCCAGCCATTGATAATAGCCGAGTTCTACTCTTTGCAGCTTGTAAGAAATTACCTCACATGTTCATGCTAAATATAATCTCTTTCTGACTTTTTCATCGCATCATTTCCGCCAATTGATTCTCAGCGAACAAAATTTTGCTGTAAGACCTAACAATCCCCTTGCTCTAGCTTGAATTCGGACTGATTCTTGACTTCTAAACTGTTCACCATCTGTGCTTGTTCATGTCAAATCCAGCAATGCATTGCTACGTTCTAATCCGTGAGTTTGCTGTCCTTTGTCTTGTCTTACATTTTTCTCAATTTCTGATGAACCTGGTTTTCTGGGTCCCTACCTTTTTTGGTCACCTTCTCTCTAGCCAATTACTGGATAAAGGATTAAAAGCTATGGTTAAAATGCCCAAGTGTAGGGCATTCCTAGATTTTGATGTGAAGAGGCAGTGGTTCAAGACTCAAGTCCGACGCCAAAGGCAACAGGGTAAGTTTATTTTCAGTCGTGTTAATTACACACCTCTTAGTGGGTCGATTTCTCATTCCATGACCTCCTCAGCGAGCCGGCGTCATGGTAGCTTCCGCCTTAACCTCCGCCGCAAGCATGTGTTTGGTAAGAACAGCACTACGTCAATGGACGCGAACCTGCAATTACCTCTTTTCTCACCGACTGTTTTTGCTGTTTGCTTCATTTTTACACACAGAGGACTCGTTTCATGCTTTTGGTAAGGTTTCTTCCATTGCTAGTGGTTATCGGGGTCTATTGAGTTCTCACTCCAATACTTTCTTTCAGTTCATCGAAATGCAGACGAGCTTCGTGGGCGTCTGCACATCACATTTCGAAATGAGGAGGGAGGTGAGATAGTTCTTTGATGTTTTTATTGTGGGCACTTGCTTCCTCCCCTGAATCTCCTGACTCAATCTGTCATTTATTTCCAAAGTTGATGCCGGAGGCGTGTCACGCGAATTCTTTGCCATTCTGGCCAGAGAAATGTTTGTGAGTACCACCGACCATCTATTGAACACACTCTTTCTGCACCCTATTAGAAGCATTTAACTTGTCATTTCTACTCCTTTTCGAAACAAGAATCCAAACTATGCCTTGTTTATGTCAACGGAAGATGGATGCACATTCCAGCCCAACCCCAACAGTAGCATAAATCCTGATGACATGCGGTACTTCCGATTTGTAGGGCGCATTGTAGGCAAAGCGGTGGTTGATGGATTCCTACTTGATGCCCACTTTACGAGAAGCTTATACAAGCACATGTTAGGAGTCAAGCCTACTCACCATGACATGCAAGCAATTGATCCCGACTATTACAAGAACTTACAGATGATTCTAGAGGTGCGTAGCATGGTTCATGTTCACAGTTACCTACACAAACAAACACTCACTGCTATACAACTTACATATCACCAGCACAACTTGGGCGACATTGGTCTCGACCTAACATTTTCTACCGAGGATCATTCTTTTGGGCGAAGTCGGACTATTGATCTGATACCAGATGGTCGGAATATTGCTGTAACAGACGAAACAAAAGAGCGTTATGTGGATCTTGTTTGCCAGCATCGCATGACATCAGCAATCGAAAAACAAATAAGGGCCTTTTTGGAAGGCTGGAATGAACTAGTGGTGAGTGTGCATTCCTTTTTTTGCTGCAATAGCTCTTATTACTTACTTTCTTGTGCACACCGTTTCGCATAGGACGCGGATCTAATTTCAATTTTCAGCGCGAAAGAGCTTGAGCTCCTCATATCAGGAATGCCTGTGAGTATGCGTCCCATTTACCTTCTGCATCTAGCAGCTTTGTCTTACTTTCTACTTGTGTATTGCCACACGCACTCGGTTTCAAATAGGATATTGATATTCACGACCTGAAGAAAAATACTGACTACAATGGATGGCGGCCAGCAGACAAAGAGATTGGTTGGTTTTGGAACATTTTGTTTGCCCTCACTAGAAGTGAGAAGGCCGCGTTTCTTCAATTTGTCACTGGTAGCTCGAAGGTACCACTCGCAGGCTTCAGTGAGTTGCCGGGTATGCGAGGAGTTCAAAACTTCAGTATCAACAAGGCATCAGGGTCTGCTGGTGCGTTGATGTGTGCCCACACCTGTTTTAATGCAATCGACTTGCCTGTCTACAAATCGGAACAAGAAATGAAGGAGAAATTACTTTACGCAATTAGTGAAGGCAGCGTTGGTTTTGGTTTTGCTTAGAGATAACTTAGACTGGTATTTACCCGTACAAGCTTCATTGCTCTGCTTAACAAGGGGGGAACGTGGTTCCCAGGGTGCAGACAACGGAAGAACTCTTTTCGAAAGTGAAGCTGTCGCGTAAAGTAGGTTTTGTACAGAAGATGTTCGGAGCGAGAGCGAGAGGTTCGGGGTCGGGGCCGGGGCATCGCGCCACGCGGTGATTCTTTCGCATCGGGATGAGCGCTTTCGTAGAGAGGTGCGATACACTAGAAACTCTCGCATTCCCTCAGTCCAAATCACACGAAAGACGGACTTGAAGATGGGAACACCGAACTATCAAAGATCCCTGTTTGCCGCCTTCGACAGGTGCTGGTTGCGCGGGTGACGTACCAGTTTCTCTACTGTGATCGACATCTTGCGAAACGCATGTTCGTCGGGCGAGCGCGAACGTGCTGGGTGTAGTTGTGGATCCGAGCGCGATTTTTTCCCCAACCATCCAGTTGACCAACACTTAATATGGTAGGAGAGACATGGATAAATCCATTGTCTGATTGTTTAGTCAATCATCATAAGTATGATTTCTGTCATTTTGAAACGGGCATGTTCTCATTTTGAGTTTCTATGACGATCAGTGCTGGTGACTGTGTCCTTATGTAGAGTATATACACTCTCACTTAATTGACCAGTGCATAGTATCATAGCCAAAACTTAGCGGCAGGCAGTTGGTACATACACATGATAGTGGAGCAGTTGGCTAGGCCCAATGACATTTGAGTTGGAATTTGAAGCGAACGTATTGAATACAAAGTTATTGCAAAACTTCAAAAATGTGCTGCTTTTGATTAACTTTTTTTATTTTCACTCAAATAAGCCATGAACTTTGAACCTCAGGTTTTGTTGGCTGCTTGCTATGGCATTGAAATTGGCAAGGTTTGAACCGCTCGAGTCAAAATACTTATTGTTTGGGAGAAACAGTTACTTACGCAAGTTTCAACACAATTGGTTTTATGTAGCTGGGTTGGACCCCCATTACAGTGACACACAAAAAAATCACAATGGTCAAGATGCGCTACGACAAACCTAAGACAAATTTTGGGAACCACTCGGCAAGAACAATCTAGATCTGAATTGATTATTTTGATTTAGTCAAGTTTTAAACCTTAAGTTCCAAAAAGGGCCAAAATAGGTCACCACAAGAATAGTCCACACACTGTTAGATGTGTCTCATTGAGTGGTTTTCACAGGTGGTCTCGGATTGATCGGAATTCTTTCAGCTCATTGGAAAATACATGTTTTCTACTAATTCCCCGATATGCACTTACTCATTTGCCTGGTGGTTTGCACGTGGTGACTATACAATCACGCTCGTTCGCTTGCTAATTCTCAATAATCGGAACGACGCATGCTATACTACATAGTTTAATGCTTGTGTCTGCGATCGTGATAGTGATTGCGCTACAAACAAATAGTCAAGATTAGTTTAAGGTGATCTTTCCAAAACTTTGAACCCGCACTGCTCGTCCAGACCACAAAATTAGATCATGAATGGTAGTAATATGTAACAAAATCTACATTGAATTCCATTTCCAACCGGGGTACTTATTTTGAGGGGTAAGTGAAAGATGCCCCCTTTTCTTCCTGGACCGCCATTTTTCACACCTTATGTAGTCGTCAGCAGGTCTTACTAGTGAAAAATCAAAAATATCTTTTCAAAATTTCTAGTTTTCAGATTTGGTCTCCGGATTGAAATCGGGCATCGGCCCAGCCCGAATGCCGACGTCAGCCTTAAATGTCGTCCTGCGCAAATCCAGCTGTACCCCGCAGGGAGAAAACTCTACGGAACAGTACGCCACCGAAGGAGGACAATGTTTCGACAAAAAAGCGCTAGTGATCTGCAAAAAATCACCTGGAAAGAATCGTATGATATCTGCATCACAAACCCGCAAGGAAGAAAAATCGCGAATCGGGCCGAGTCTCGAGTCTTCGACTGGGGGGCACCTGAACAGTTAGTCGTTGTTTTGCTCGTGACCCACGCTGGTTCTTTGGCTTTCTTCGGAGAACAAACCTGGTTCGATACCAGTTCGATACATTTTTTTCAGGCTTTGAAGCGAATTCAGGCGATAGTAGGTGACCGGTTAGCAACGAACTATTAATATTTGGTCATCTGGGGGTTGTTGATGCGTAATGCAACCTAGGACGACACCGTACCTAACCCCAAAGTTTATGTTGATTATCCTTGCTTAAGTCAAATACCTCAATATCTGAAACAGGGGAAGCAATAGTGTCATTAGGGGTCGGGCATGGTTTATGTGATTGACATTACCTCACTCAACATGTTTGTAAAAATGTCTTGGTTAGAAAATATCTGCAAGTAGATGTCCAAATCTACCTTGTCTTTAAAAACCAGTGCTCCTTAAAAACTGACGATTCCTTAAAACTTTTAAAAAATCTTAACAATTAGCTTGTCTCATTCTGGTTCCTGGCTCTTGATTTGCATTGGCCTAAACAATAAAACGAGTCCCCGGGAAAATCGATCTCACTCATTATATGACCAAAATTTGGATTCCTGGGCAAGGGCCTGGAGTACTTATTCATTTTTAAGATACGGTACCACACCCTCATGTGGATCCCCCTCACTTGGGTATATTGTCAATGAGGGGGGAGGGCATGGTAACCTCCCCTCTCTCTGACAATAAAACCCACCAAGGGGGACACTACACGAGTGTGAATCTACCATACTGTATCAGATAAGGTAATGGGTTACCCTTATCTCCCAGACTTTGGAGTCTGGCAGTAACCTGGCAAAAAGTGGCCCATTATCT
>JALLOW010000006.1:0-16918 GCA_036939715.1 Shionodiscus oestrupii
GTGAACGGCGCGGTCGGACGGCCCACCAACATCAAAAACCTGATAATAAGAAACATTGGAAGCAATGGGGTCGAGTACGACATCAGGATCACTCTCGATCGGGTAACTTCAGGCAGCAGAGCTACCACATCAATATTACCCAGGAACAAGAACGCGATCGTGGCGCAGACACCCCTGTGACGGGCGCCTCCACGACGGACGGAAGCAGCCCCCCTCACATCGCGAAGGAGTACAAGGAAACGCGGCAGCAGAAGACGAGGACGGGGACAACGGCAACCTGCTCCCTACGGCAGCGACAGCGACGGCCTCAAGATGCCAACAGCAGCCTCTGATCCCAATCCCCCCTCCGGGAGACAATCTTCCAGAGTCCCCGGCGGCAGCAGAAGGCAAGGGTCCTAGAAGCAGCATGGACGTAATGGAACGGTGAGTGATGATGCCAGTGCGCACGAGAAAGGGAATGGAGCGCCAGCAGTTCCTTTGCCCTCTCCCTCTAAGAAGAACGTCCAGGACAACAAGCGCACATAACAGGTTGAACCACAACCGTCCCCCAACCGGTCTCAGCGACGGAGCCAAAGGAACACAACAAAGGAACAGAAGAACACAATGAAGGATTGGTTGTAGCAGAAAAAAAGGCAGTGATCAAAATACGAAAGCACGCTCCAACAATGGCAAGTCGACGAGTGCCGTATCCCAGAAGAAGGACAAGCCCTCCACCTTCAATGACGTCATTGGTACGCATCCCAGAGAGCCTCCTCCGAAGAAGGACTGGGCGAAGATGATTGAAGAGCATAAGAAGGAGATAGCTAACAGGACCTTACAGCTCCAACAAGAGGTGGAGAAGCGGAAGGCACAACAGGTCGAAGAAGAGCAACGCAGAAGGAAAGAGGGTATCAGCAGCGGAGAGAAAGAGGAACACACAACAACCGCAAACAATGACGCGCCTATTGGATCTTCAGAGGAGCGCGCAAACCAATCTGAAACGGAGGCAAGGAACGTGGTGAACGACATGAGTGACTGCAGCTACGACATGCCAGAAGATGAACCCGAAAAGAAAGGATATCTGGACCTCAAATTCACAGAGACCTACGAGAAGAGTGTGGCAGACTTTGCACACGATGCCATCGGAGGGGTGATGCTTGCTTTCTTTGAGAATATCTGCATGCAGTGGGAGGGGCGACACACCATCCAATTCCCTCAATGGATGACACCATCCAATTCCCTCAATGGATGACTTCACGTCGGACATGATGAAACTCGCCGATTTTGTCATTGCAAAGAATCAGTGATGGATTGACCAATAACAAATGCAGAAACATGGCAATAAATGGAATTGATGTTGAGCCCCCAAAACGGAGAAAGAAGAAAGCTCGAGGAGCGACGCAAGTTTGAAGGACCCCCAACTTATGACATAAAGATGTGCTTCACGGCAGATGTGATCCTGAAGAGAGCAGTGAATAAGTTGGAGTGGAAGACGTCTGTTCTTGGGTGTAAAGTGCAGTAGAGCAACGAACAGGCGGATCGCACTCTCTCCTTTGGAACATTTGCCAGTCTTAACAAAGGAATCGAGGTTGAAGGGTTGGGGAGCACCATCACTTACCTCATCACGAAGAGAGCGGAGAAAATGAAAGACAATGGAACGCTTCCCGAATGGTACCACGAGCTAAAGTGCGGAGATCACGTACAGCTTGAGACCTCAGCCGAGGATGGAGAAGAACAAAGGAGAAATTGATCCGAAATATAGCTGCAAAATATACCCTGGTTCGAGGACAATGGGTGCTACTATCTTGAGCTACGATGTGATGCGTCCAAACTTCAATTAATGATCAGGGTTATCAAAGAGTTTGTCAGGCTCGACACGGCAGAAGTTTTAAGGCACACAGTCGTCGTCATCTCTTTCAACAACAAGGATGATGTGCGAGAGCTGAATCTCAGGTAGCGCCAGAAATACTTTCACTATGATTATGTTCGGCAAACGCACGTCGACTAAGTACCTCCATGGAGCGGCCAATATGATGAAGCCAGTCAAGCAGGTATTCGCAGATGGGCGCCCGCCAGAAAGGAAGTTTATCACCAGTCTAAGCGAGCTTCGTTCCATGAAGGTGTGGGTCCCTGACCCTGAGAAGCCCGGACAGGAAAACCTGGTGCCGGTGTTCGAAGGAGTTTACAGGAACGTGAGAGCTTTGGATACCAATCTCCTACTTATCTGTAGTCATGCACAAGGACCGCCCCGTCACAGCTGCAATCTTGAAAAGATAAAGGGGTGCTTCTTTGCATGGATGCACGGGTACTGGATCCATGTCCGCGGATACATGGAGAAAGTAAGCGAGTCCCTGCTGGAGGGTCTGGACCCTGGGTGTTACTACTTACATGGACACACAGGGCAGCACCTTTAATCCCGACACGCTGGAGGTGACGGTGGATTTTCCAGACCACAACTTCGAGGATGATCGATTGCGGGCAATGGAGAGAGAGTACAGGATCGACGTGGTAGAAGAAGAGGAGAAGACAGAGGAGCAAGAGCCACAGAACGTGGTCATCGAGTTTGCTGACCAAAGGATTGTCAGCGTCCTGGGCGAGAAGAAAGGTGGAGACACCTTTGCGGCGGGAACAAGAACCGTCAACAGTGGGACAAACTCGGGCGCCTCCATCATTGACCAAGACTGCCTACTGATGAATCCTGAGCTCTACAAGAACAGGGCAGTGGAGAACTCTCTCCTGAAAGGGCAGATGGCGGCAACGGAGGCAGAAAATGCCCGTCTCCAGGAGCAACTGCAACAGACGGAGGAGGACCAGAATGTGTGCAAGTCGATGATGGCCCTTCTGTCTGAAGGGGATGCAGATGCCATTGATCCTAAGGAGATGAATCAGCGCTTCTTGCAGATGTCCTCAATGTTCGCCTGCCTGCAGGTGAAGGCTCCTCCAGCTGGAGCCGCTCAGGGGCAAGCGACGGCCCCACGCGCAGCGGCACTTGGAGTGCGCATGGCACCAGGAGTCAAGCTACCTGCGACCTCTGGGACGGCAGTTCCACCTGTGACGGCAGGCATGGCAGAAGTGATGGGCAACGGTTCTGTGCAGGTCACGCCCACACCTGCGCCAGGCGCTACAAAAGGGCACATCAATCCCACAGTCTTGGATGAGTCACTTATCCAGGAACTCAACACTGACCCATGCCGGTAGCAAGAGCGGGGGGACAACAGTGTAGTTGATACAGCGCCCAGGGGCCCATTTCCAAGCGAAGGCTTCCGTTTCTGTGTGTTACATGTGCTGTTAGAGTGATGAGAGAGAATCAGAGAGGGATGACTTTCCCCCGTTTTGGACATGAAAATGCGGCGGTGACTTGCACAATCAAGACGGAGGGACCAGAGACAATGACAATGAGGGTAGTGATAAAGAGAACACCAACACCAACAATGAACGACAGTGGTACCGAGGCAGGCCGATTGATCGCTCAACGCAAAACTACCTGTGACAAGCTGAGTAGCGCCAGAGCGCACCAGACCATGGACCAACAGTCCAAGGTCTTCAACTCAAGGACAAAGGAACCCGGCGGAAAGGACTTCACAGCAATCGCAAAACAAAGAGCAGAAACACTGCAACAAAACTTAAACAACAGATTGAGAAAAGTGAGAAGGATAAGGTCGGTGGTGAGAAAGTCACGGCGGCTGCTGGTCAGGACACACTGTGACAGTGGCTGCAACCACCAGTGAGGAGGGCCAGAGCAAGAATAGAAGGAGGGAGCGACAGTGGATCAGGTCATCGACAAAGTGAAGAAAGTTTTGAGGATGAAGAAGAAAAGGAAGGCAAAATTGGTGTTTTCTAAGGCGCAGCAAAAAGTATGTGTAGAATAACGGAAGGAAGCAACCAAGGTAATCAATGAAATTGTGAACGAGCTCAGAGACCACGAACGCGGGCATGTGGAGAGCCGTCAGACACAATGAGAATGATGATTGAAAACGTTAACAGCCTGGGAGTGTTTGCCACTGGGAATTTGTGGAACAGAAAGATGAGACAGCTTCAACCAAATAGCATATCTCTTCCAAAAATTGCTGCACCAGGAGAAGAAAACGTTAAAAGCTAAACTTTACAAATCACCCGGTGATTGAACTACATAAACTAAGGACCCGACATCTCTGCATCAGGTAGGTTTGCGTGGACATGTTTCTTTTTCTTCCTGGGCCTGTTGACCCAGGCTAGAGCACCAGCCGGAGCTAGAATAACCTTCGATTTTCTCCTCGGCTCTTCCTCTCCTTTCTTTTTGATTTACAAGTTGTCGGTAGTAATTACCAAGAGACTCACAACTTGCGATTGCTCTCTATCCCTGCTGGTGTCCGTGCCTGTCGTCGTCAGTCCCGTCTCCTTCCACTTTCTCCTGTTGCCCGCTCCCTTCTAGATCCTCTACGTCCCAACGTAACCGCTGCTTTGCAGACATTGCGGCTTCCATTCTTGTGATCCAGGTCTGGCGCTCACTGAGTTGGCTCCGCGTCAGTTTCGTTTTGCCAACTAATAGGAGATGCTGATGTTGTGGTATGTAGTAGCTCGTCGGGGTCTGTGTACAGAAGTTCGCCCATCCTCTTGAAGATCTCATCATATTCCTTGAGCGTGAGACCCCCCGCGCTCTTGTAATGGATCTTGTAATTTCTGTAAATCCATTGTTGGTGTGTGATTCAAAGCAGATGGTCCACGAAGCGTCTTGCCCATCCTTCTGTCCCCATTTGGTTTCCTGTACTCTCCAGGCCTTGTCGAGCAAACTCTAGCCACAGTTTAGAGATCCTTCCCTCAAGAAGGCAGTCCCACCCTAATGATGTCGTCTCCTCTATTAAATCGGCCCAACGTTCCCTCGATTCGCGTCCCATTTCCATTGCTGCATCCTCAAAGGATCTCTCCCCTTGAGACATCAGGTAGCACGAGAGGACATAGGCCATGTCCGTGTCCCCTGCCGTCTCCGCAAACCACTTAATGAGCTCTGTGACGGATTGTCGCAATATTTTCTTACGACCGCTGTCTCTGCGTCTTGTGATGTGTTGTGCCGTCTCCACCACTGCATCACACGACGGGCACATTGCGCTCCAGTCCTTCTTCCAGTAGGACATTTGCTTGTTCGTGCCACAACAACCAGACACATGCTTCGTCAGCCAGACTCGATACATTTTCGGGTATGATTTCATGAGCTTCTCCATTCCATCCCACCAGACTCGCCCAAAGTTCTGTTCACTCACAATCCCTTTTTTGCGAAGTATGTTCTGGCAGTTTGTTTCCCTTTCATGTTGTCTATCTCCCTTTGCAGATTTCCGGTTAGCTTCTTCCCATTGTATCTCACTTTCAGTTTCTCAAACGGGAATTCACTCTGGATGAAGTCCTGGGCGTTCACTGCATGAAGCAGAGCAGTTCCTGCCAGATTGTCGGCGAGGTCATTCATGATCTCAGGCATGGTGCATTTGTTCAGCCCTTTCTTCTTCACTGAATGTCCCTTTACCCAGCGAAAGGATGAACCCACGAGGCTCTCGGACACTAGTACTTTCATGATGTGGAGAACATCAAACTGAGAATGTTTCTCTTTCAGCTCTCTCTCTGCTTCACCCCCATGATTCAGTACTCCTTTGTTGTCGTAGTACACGAGGATGTCTGGGTATGTTGCAGTCTTGTCACGCGCTGTAGCTTTGACTACCAGTTGTGCGGCCACTGCTCCCAGAATTTCAGACCTGTAACTGGACGCATGAGAGGACCGCTCCGCGAATGAAAGGAAAAGTGTTTTTCCAGTTCTCCTGCATCGCATCCACACTGCTGTGGAGCAAACTTCCTTGGAGACCTCAGGTTGGTACGAGCCATCATGTGCAATGTCCAACGTTCCTGCGAGAATTGCCTCTTCAATCCATTCTCCATCCCTGTCCACGTACATGTTACTCCACATTTCCTGGTTCGGATATGAGCGTATCACATCGAGGAAACTCAGCTCCGGATCTCCTTGTTGCACAGGGCATGGTGTGTGTGAATGTAGCTTGACCTTATCATCAGAGTGCTTGGTGACTGTGGCATATTCCGTAAATCGCTGTGTGTCTGACACCGCGTCTTTTCTCATATACGCTTGACCACTCCTCAACTGTCTACCTTCCGTGTCTTTCTCATACAGAGTACTTTGGCCAGACACTGTGTCGTGGAACACGAGGGAGTTTTGCTCAGGATCATACTTCCACTGGTGGGGGACATGCGGTTCGTCGATGAAATGTCCAAGTGGTTGTGCCAAACTCTTGCCGTCTATCGTGAGTGACAGAATGAAGGTCTTCCATACCAAGAAAGCTTCCTCTGTTGACTTTTCCCTTGGAAACTGCAGCTTTGAGCATGATTCCTTGTCCCATCCAGTTTCAAAGACCTTGTCACACAAGGATTTCTCATCACACAGTACGAGATCGGAAAGGTGGATGAATCCCAAGTGCTTCCGCACCGTGTTAATCATTTCGAGCTCTGCCCCTGTCATGCCTTGTTCCATTGCCAACTCAATGATAGACTTGTCCCCTTCTCGCGCTGGTCCCATGTAGTGCTTCAATTCTATCGTGACTCCCAGTCTGTAGCACAGCTCCCAGAGGTTGTAGTACCAGGTGTGTTGTGTAGCCAGGCACTTGTACTTAGACCAGTCCAGAGCAAACATGTTGCCGTACACTCCTACCTCAATCATGAAGGCCTCATAGGTTGTGCTTGTCATGTTGCTTGTTGCATCCTTGCCATCCCACTTCCGTTGGAGGAAGTGTATCTTCTTGGATATGTAGCGCATGTACCTCAAAATCAGGCAATCCCAGGCCTTGATACCTCTCTGGCAATGTCCTCCATTATTTGCCTATGTTCCTGTTCACCCTCAGTATGGGTAGGAGTTTATAATAGAACCGTTGGTACGCCTCCTGCAGTGCCCCTGGATGGAGCACAGTAGCAACTAACCCCCAGTTTATCCCCAGCAGGATCTGAGCAAAGAAACCCATCCAGACATCTCTTGGGTGCAAATTGCTTGTCGCTATTTTGTCCACCCAGTCAATGCCCTTCTTTACCATTGCGTTCACGTAAGGATATTGTTTGGGGTCCAGTGCGTGATAAAACCCTAGCATCTTCACCGCGTCTTTGAGATCGTGTGTCTTTATGGGAGCATTCGACCCATCTGGTTGCGGAATGGTGACATGTGCCGGAAGGACCACTGGTTGTGCGCCATGGGGGCCGTCCACTACAAATTCATGGCCAATTGACGGAAGGTTCTTCACTGTCTTAAGTCGTGCTCTCCCATGTGACCACTTGTATGGCAAGAGGAAGAGGGAGCTCTTTAAGGCGTTAAGTACTGCTCCCGTCGATTGCATGATTTCTCCCCACAGGTTGATCTCTCCTTGAATCTGTTTATTCAGATCTATGTCGTTTGTCCTAGCACTGGGGGCCCAGTGCAGCAAGTCCGTGTCATCCACATACATGACGGCTGCTAGGAGGAAGAGTCTCCCTGAGCGTGGCGTGGTAATCATTGCACCGCCCCCCGCCCGCTTGTATGCATTCACTGCAACGGAACTCAGCGCACTAAACCCTGGTGGGGCCCATCCACTGCCTTGTCCAGCACCTCCGAAGGGCTTTTCCTCGGTACCCCCAAACATCTCTTCAGATTCGCCAAATCCTGTCCTCAGGCAAAACTGCATCAATCTTAGTGCTTTCAGTACAATCCTGTACGCGCTCCTAGGGACACCCCAGCTCTGCATGGCTAGGCTAGTAGGTCCGTGACCCATCTTGTCGTAGCACTCCTTCAGATCCTCCTCCGTAATCCCAGCAGGATGTCAAAGAATCCTGGAAAGGTCACAGAACATGATCTTGGTCATGGTTGCATCGTCGCAGTGGCTTCCCTTTTTGGCATAAACTTCTTCAGGCAATGCTCCATCTTCCCTAGCTTTCTTCATCATCCTTTTGGCAAAGATGAGTTTAGTCCAAAAGTTGAAGTCTGCTTCAAACAGGCATATGGCTCTCAACTTCGTCATTACACTGACGCCAGCAATTTTTCCAGGAGGACTGTTACGCCATACCCCCATCGTGCAAGTGGGACTCCCCTACGTGCTGCTTCAGAAATCTTTGCTGCATGTGATCGTGCAAGTGGTACACTGTCTGCTGCAGCTATGTAATGTCCGAAGTGTAATCTACTGTACGATGATGACGTCCTCTCCTTGACGCCCTTCCAGTAATATTGGTAGTCCTTGACTGTGATGAAGGTAGCCACTTCTTCTCTGCTCATGTTTTTGTACATTTCAGCACACTCTTTGAGGATCAAGGCGGTCGCCTTGTCAGTCCCTTCCGGTATTTCATACGTTCTTTCAAGGATCTGTTGTGCACATCCTGTGTCCCCCATGAATCCAATGTCGTCGAAGAGTTTGCCAGAATAGAAAGGAGACCCCATGGCGCCTGTAAATCTTGTTGTCAGTACTGGTTTGGCAGCACCAAAGATGTCATTCTCTGTTGTGCAGTTTCTCATCTCCCCTTCCCCACCGCCGTTCACTGGCACTTGCAATGACAGGACACTGGAACTACGACACTTTCCTGTGGCATGCCTGAGTCGAACAAACTTCTTTTTTCGCCTTTCTTGTTTGATAATTTCCAGGATGTCTCGTGCTTTGTCGTCATCTCCGTCCGCCAACGCCTTTTTCTCCTCCTGGTAAGATGGCACTGTCGAAGGTATGGAGCTTGCTCGCGAAGCAACTTGAGTTGCTGCCTGCAGACCTTCACCTGGAGATCCAGTTCCTTGTCCGTAATCTGTTGTGGACTCTTCAGGTTTTGCCTTCTGCAAGCCCGCTGCAAATTCCTCATTCTGCACATTCTCCATGCTTTTTTTGTGCCCGGAACTTCTGCACCCTTTCCAAAACCCATCTCCTAGCTAACCACATGCGGATGGTCAGACTCCATTCAATGTGTCCCTGCTTGAAAGTTCGACACTTCTTTGTGGCCAATTTGTCAAACATTTTGTGTCTGTCTATCAACTGTTCGAGCACTTGATTGTACCTTGTTTTATATGCGTGTACACTTGCTCTCAGGATCCTCTCGGGTGGTGGAACAATCCTGGGACACGTGTTTCCCACAAGGGATCTCGTGTGGAGATATAGGAGGATGATCAGGTGGTCTCCCACACCTTTGTGTCGCCTTAAAACTTCCGCCGCTTTGCATTCTACCCCTTTGGTGGCAAATGCAGCACAGAGTGCTGTCGATCCTCTGTCATATGTCGCTGGAATCTTCATTCCTGTTGTCCTGAGCACTAACTCGTCCATCTTAATGTCCTCTCTTGCAAGACGCTCAGTAAGTCGCCCTCTGTACACATCTTCATTAAAATCTCCAACCAGGACGATTTCACTGTTTTCGCGTTTCCACATCAAGAGTTGTTTAACAGCATCATCAAGAAGAATGTTGCATGGGTCCTTGTCCAAGATTCCCTTCGAGGTATAATATGTGTCGTGTTGGTCCCAGACAGTTCGCTTCTTAGTTTTTGCACCCTTCTTGTTGTTGGGCATGTATAGAGTCATCACGTATGTCGTTTTGGCAGCACCTCCAAGCTTTGTCCAGCAATATCTACCCAGGTTCGTGGGATTGACATCTACTTTTCTCACATTGGCCGACGCCCTACCCATGGTCATCATGGCAACTCCACCTGCTTGGTCGCGAATGCTGTATTTGCGTTGGACAGTCCTGTTGCACGCGGCGACACTCCTTCTCTCCTTTCCCAACCCAAACAAGACATCGAACTGTCTGTTCTTTCCCGCATGTCTCCAGTCCACCTGAGTTTCTGCAAAAGACACCATGTCCACCTCGTACGATTTAATTAAATGTCGGAGTTGCCTCAACTTTTTGTTTCGCAACTTTCCAGTGGCAAACACTCCCAGGCTGTTGACGTTCTCAAACATCAATCTCATTGTGTCTGAGGGTTTCTCTTTGTCAACGTGCCCTTGTTCGTGTTCCCCTAGCTCTTGCACCATGTCGTTGATGATCTTGGTTGCTTCTTTCCGTTGTTGTACCACCACTTTTTGCTGCGCCTTGGAAAACTCCATCTTACTCTTCTTCTTCTTCTTCGACCTCGACACTTTTCTTACTCTGTCAATGACTTGGTCGACTGTTGGTCCCTCATTCACGTGAAATTCTGCTCTGGCTCTCCTTACAGTTGGTTGTAGCCTTTGTCCAAGTGTGTCTCTCTCAGCATCCTCCGTGATTCTATCCTCTCCGACTTTTCTTCTTCCTCTTTTAAGTTTGTGGCTCAGGTCTTGTTGTAGCCTCTCTGCCCTTTGCTTTGCGATTGCGGCGAAGTCCTTTCCGCCGGGTTTCTTCGTACCTGTGTTGAAGACCTTGGACTGCTGATCCATGGTCTGACGCGCTCTTGCGCTGCTCAACTTGTCACAGGTGCCAGTTGGGTGAGACAGTGGCTCATTGCTGCGCCACTGGCGTTCATCGCTGTTGCTGTTGTTTTCTTTGTCGCTGCTCCCCTTGTTGTTCTCGCTCTCCCCCCATTTTGATTGTGCGAGTCACCGCCGCATCTTCCATACCCGAAATAGGGGGATGTCGTCCCCGGTTGATTCCCTCTCATCATGTTTTCACTACACACGTAACACACAAGCTAGACGCTCCCTTCTTGAAAGTGAGCCCCTGAGCACAACAACAACTACACTGCCGTCCCCCCGTCATTGTTGCCGGCGTAGGGGTCCGTGTTGAAACCCCGAACGAGTGCATCGTCCAAGACCTTGGGGTTGATGTGCCCTGTTGCAGCACCCGACACTGGTGTGGGCGTGACCTGTGCTGGGCATGATGTTGCCTTGCTCGCTGCGTCAGGCAGGGTAGTGTTCCCGGGGCCCGCCAGGAACGTGACACTTGGTGCCACACGCACCCCAGAACCTTCTGATGCACCCACCGCTTGCGCTATGGCGGGAGCGGGTGGAGGGGGTGTCGCCGCTCGCCACTGCCAGGTTCTGGCAGCGGTCTGAGCCGCGGCAAAGGCGGGCAGAGCGCTCGCCTGCCCCTGGGAGGCTCCTGTGTGAGGAGCCCTTGCTTTCAGCCGAGCAAACATCGAGGACATCCCCCGGAACCACTTTTTCATCTCCTCTGGATCCATCTTGCCGGCATCTCCTTCCGACAACAGGGCCATCATTGACCTGCAAACATCACTCTCCTCTTCTGACTGTTGCAGTTGACCCTGAAGACGGGCATTTTCTGCCTCCGTCTCCGCCATCTGTCCCCTTAGGAGAGAGTTTTCCACTGCCCTTTTTGGTAGAGTTCCGGATTCTTCATCGGGCAATCTTTGTTAACGGTGGAGGCTCCCGACGTAGTTCCGCTGTTAACTGTCCTTGTTCCTGCCGCATACGTGTCTCCGTCACTTTTTTGTCCAAGCACACTGACTATCCTCGGGTCTTCAAACTCTATGACCACGTTTTGTTGTACTTGTTCCTCCTCTTCTTCTTCAGGCAAACCAATCCCGTATTCCCTCTCCATTGCCAGAGGGCGGCTTTCCGCAGCATTGTAGTCGGGAAACTCTACTTGCACCTCAAGAGTCTCAAGGTTAAAAGTGCTGCCCTGTGTGGCCCTGGAGTAGTAGCTCGGGCCCAAACCATTCAGCAGAGACTGGCTCACTTGTTCGGTGTATCCACGAACTTGAGTCACGTACCAGTGGAACCAGGCAAAGAAACACACCTGTATCTTTTTCAGGATTGCCTTCGTGATTGGACGATCCTTTCTCATGACAACAGTGAGCATGTCAGCATCTGACGCCCTATCATTCCTGTAAACGCCTTCAAAACTGGCACGAGAATCTGGTTGTCAGGGTTCTTAGGATCAGGAACCCACACCCTCATTGAACGTAGCTCGCTCAGAACAGTGATAAATTTTCGTTCAGGTGGTCGGCCGTCAGCGAATGCCTGTCTGACTGGTTGCATCACATTGGCCGCCCCTTGTAGGTAGTCAATGTAAGTGTGTTGCACGTAGTCACAGTGGAAATACTTCTGGTGTTGTCTGAGATTTAGTTCCTTCAAGTCGCCTTTGTTGCTGAAGGGGATCAGGACGACTGCATGACCCAGGATTTCAGGCGCGTCATGCTGGATAAATTGGGCAAGGATTCTCATCATGAAGTGCAGATACGCAGCATTGCACCGTAGCTCAAGATAATAACACCCGTTGTCTTTAAACCAGGGTATGTTGTTGCAGCTGTACTTCTCATCAATGTCATCTTTGCTCTTCTCCATTCCTGGTTGGGCCTTAAAGTTGTAGAGGATCTCCGGCACCCTGCGGTTTTGGCACTGGTCAGGCATTGTTCCATCCCGCTTCATCTTCTCTGTTCTTTTCTTCATGAGGTACGTAATAGTGTTCCCCAGCCCTTCTACTTCAATTCCTCTGTTAAGGTTTGCAATTTTCCGAAGTAAATGTTACGTTCCGCCTGCTCGTTGCTCCATGTCAACTTGCACCTGAGGGCAGAGGTTTTCCATTGCATCTTCCTGATCGCAGCCTTCAATGAGATTGCCGCTGAGAAACACATTCTCACGTCGTATGTTGTAGGCCCTTCAAACTTGCGTTTTTCCTCGTCGTCATACTTTGGTCCTCCTGACTTCTTCTTGCTAGGCTTTGGAGGATCAACCTCAATTCCATTTATTGCCAGGTTCCTACGTTTGGTGAATTGGTTGATCCACCATTGTTTTTTTGTATGACAAAATCAGTAAGCACTGACATGTCTGGCAGAAAGTTTTCCATGCTGTCAACTGCATCGTGCGCTGTTGCTCCAACTACGTGCATTCTGAGCCCGGGGGCATTTCTGAAAAACTCCGACATGAAACCTCCAATCACGTCGTATGCAAACTCGTCCGGGTCTTTGTCGTACGTTTCGGTGAATCTGATGTCCAGGTACCCTTGCTTCCCAGGCTCATCCTCTGGCAGTTCAAAGCCACAGTTGCTCATGTCGTCCGTCATGATGAAGTGATCCTCCTCACCTGGCATGAATTTGGGATTCATTGCGCTCATTGCCGGAGCTGCGTTTGCTTTGGCCGCTGCTGCAGTTTCCGACAAAACACCCATTGCGTGTCCATATCTGGAAGTTCTGAGGGAGCTGGCCGCTGCTGTCGGGGGAAGAAAATTCGGCTTTGATTACTGTGGTGCTGTCTCTGCTCCGGCAGGTGTGTTAACCGACATCTTCGGTGAAGGCTCATCACTCTTCAGGACAGGGTCATTGGGTGCATCCTCTGTGCGCATTTCATCCTCGTCGCCCCTCTTCCTTTTGGGGGCATCCTGATTGGCAGAT
Source organism: Shionodiscus oestrupii (assembly GCA_036939715.1). Lineage (NCBI taxonomy): Eukaryota > Bacillariophyta > Thalassiosirophyceae > Thalassiosirales > Thalassiosiraceae > Shionodiscus > Shionodiscus oestrupii. The sequence continues at coordinate 13,262 of JALLOW010000006.1, forward strand.
TCAAGGTTTTTCCCATTCATCTCCTTCGGTGCCGATGATTTCGACGACCCGCGGGCCTCCCCTTCAGAGGTCGCATTCACACTGTCATTAGTGCGCGCCGTTGTAGTTGGATGCTCATCCGTTCTTGGAACACGAATGTTCTCAAAACGTTCTACCGCTGCGTTAGCTCTTACATACTCGGGAGGGTCGCCTTCCTCGACCGTAAAAAGTTCAACGTCGCTTGGCGTCATTGATACTTCTTCGTCCTTCTCTCTTGGTGTAACCGACTCCACGTCCTTGTCCTCGTCAATCTCAGTCATGCCAATGCTCAGACTAGCAAAGGACAGCTCTCCCGAATCATCCTCGGAAGCGTCTCCTTCTCTCGCCGCGACATTTTTCCCTAGGGCCGGTTCCTCATACCCGAGTTTGAATTGTTGGGTCTCGCCACTATCTCCTGATTCATCCTCAGTCTTCTTTGTCTCTCCACTGGTCTTCTCATCTGTGTTCGTAACCAATTCATCAGCGTTTGCAGCAGAATCATCAACAATGTCGGAAGTCACATTCTCGCTGGCCCCACTAGTGATGTCTTCTTTGTTCTCGCGCTGCTCCTCTTCTACTTGTCGTGCTTTGCGCGCCTCCGCTTCTTGTTTAAGTTTCAGTGTTTTTAGAGCTATTGATTGTTTCCGTTCTTCCGCTCTCTTCGCCCAGTCCGTGGCTGAAGGAGGAGCCCTCTGACCAGTGCTAGGAATGTCTTAAAAGCTAGCAGGTTTCTACTTCTTCTGTGCTGCATTATTGGTTACATTGTTGCTGCTATCACTCGGTTTCGCGCTCTGTTCGTTAGTCTTCTCTTCTGACAGTAGCCACTGTTTCATCGTGTTCTTCTGTTCCTTAGCGGCTCTCCTCTGGTTGAGTTGACAAGGACGATCAGGAGACGGCTGTGGTTCCACTTGTTGAGCACGCTTGTTGTCCTGTGTGTTCTTCCTGGATGGTGAAGGGGCGGACGCTTCTGGTGCTTTGTCCTTCTTTCTCCCTTCCTTGGTAGCCCCATTCCGTCCGCGCTGTTTCTTAGTTGGATTGATCCCCCCTGTAGGCGCAGGAGATGGTTGGCCATCCGTTGTCGTGGAAGGATTGCCACGCTCGTTCCCTGTGGCGGGAGGGCTTGGGTTCGGTCTTGCTGTTGGCATCCTTGAATTGTCGCCGTCGTCGCCGCCGGAGGCGGGCTGCTGTCGTCTCCCTCCTCTGCCTCTGTTGCCGCGTCTCCTTGTGCTCCTTCTTGATGTGAGTGGTGCTGCTTCCGTCTGTTTTGAGGGCGCCCGTCGCGAAGCTGTCTGCGTTGCAATCTCGTTCCTGTTCTTTAGCAATATAAATGTGGTAGCTCTGCTGCCTGAGGTCAACAAATTGAGGGTGATTTTGATGTCGTACTCGGCGCCCCCGCTTCCAATATCCCTTACTGTTACTTTACTCGTGTTGCCAGGCCGTCCGGCCACGCGGTTCACAGAGATGCCAGGGCGGGTGGAATTCCGTCTTGATTGTCTCCGGCGTTGCATCGGCTGGGGCGGCGTCTACTTTGTCGTTTTTCCATCGTCGTCATGGGCATCGATCACCATGTCTTGTATTGTTCCTTCGTACGGTTCTACGTGTCTTTAGTATTTGGTAAGGTGTAAGCGACTTTGATCTGAATGTCGATTGACCAAAACAGAAAAAAAGTGGGCATGGGGAGGTCAGTGGAGGCAAAATAGTCCCTCAAAGAGGGGCAACATCCGTCTCTCAGAGGGTTGTCTAAGGGAAGGGGAAACAGAGGGTCGGTGCCCATTGGAGAAACACCTGACAGTGTGAGAGATCTGACTAGGGTCCAGTATCCATCAAGCGTGAGTGGAAAAGGATAGTATGGATGGTGGTTGAAGGCATGTTGGGGCATGGGGAGGACAGTTGAGGTGAAACGGACCCTCAGAGAGGAGCAAAAATAGACCTTCAGAGGGTCTTGCGAGGGAGGCTAAGACAGAGGATTGGGGCCTGCTGGAGAGGTGTGCGACAGTGGGAGAGGTCCCAACAGGGTTCAATATGTGTCAAAAGAGAATGAACAAGGATATAAAGGGTGTTCGAAGACACAGCTGGGCATGGGGAGGTCAGTGGAGGTGAATCAGTCCCTCAAAGAGGGGCAAAAAACGTCTCTCTGAGGGTTGTGTGAGGGAAGGGAAAACAGAGGGGCGACACCCAAGGGGGGAGCACCTGACAGTGTGAGAGGTCTGACTAGGGTCCAGTATCCATCTATAATGAATGGAAAAGGATATGGAGGTTGGTTAAACGCATGGCCAGTCTCGGGGAGGAAAGGTAGGGTGAAATGGACCACCAAAGAGGAGCAAAAATAGACCTTCTTTTACGGGGGGTTCTTGGGAGGGAGGCTAAGGCAGAGTGTTAGGGCCTACCTTAGAGGTGTGTGACAATGGGAGAGGTCCCAACAGGGTCCAATATGCATTTAAAGAGAATGAAAAAGGTTACTGGTAACTCAGTCATGTGGTTGCAGGTATGCTGATATTGGCATCTGCAAGATGGATTTGAATGATCTTGGTCTCTATGGTGATCTCTCATGTTCCCCAAGCCATCTAGGAAGACCAAATCCGTACTTTATTAAAATAATAAGAATAAGTAGCTTATCAGTAAAGTTACTTAAGTCACATGTTTCTTCTGAGTCATATGGTGACCTTTTGTTGTACTTCCTAGCCTATCTTCTGCCCAATGCTTAATTTATTTCTCCCTCCATTTTATATTAATATTTTTACTTATTTGTGTCCATTTTCCATGTAATCTTCAATTCTGGTTGTAAAATCCTATCTTTTGCTACATCCTCTAGTAGATCTCCTATTTAGGTGTTTGCTCAGTGCACTACTGTCTATTGTACATTATTGTTGATTTCATACCAGCGCCCGGCGCCTAAGTTCAGCGGTGAGACTGGCATGGCGGGGCAGCGTCACATCTTCCCCCGCACCTACGGACTCCTCGTTGCTCCTCCCCCCTTCTCCTTCCCACGCTCATCACCGTGTTAGCCAGGGTCACAACCACATCATCGGGGAGAGGAGTGGGGACAACATTAGGGAATGGAGCCCCCCCCACCCCCCCGTCCAAGTCCGTCTGACTCGTCCAAAAGCCTCCCCCCCGGTCGGAAAGGGTCGGCAGCAGCGGAGCACACGGCGACAACGTCCGAACGCCCTCCCCCTTCCATAGTTTTTGGCACATGGCATCATTACAAAATGGTCAAAGCAAAATGCACAACTCCCAATGGATGCTCCTTTTTGGGGGCTTTCCAAAAGTGGTCTTGATTGACCGTATTGGTCTTGGTTGGTTGGCAACTCGATTTTATGCGGAGTTCTCTTGTGCTGCTAATAGTGGCATTTTAGGAAGTGCTCACCAAATTTTTCAAGGACTCCAACCAAAAATGGAAACAGCCATCAAAAAAGGAGGATTCCCAGAAAAATCCGTTTGTGCCATTTGTTTTGTTTGTGCCGTTTGAGGTGTTTGTGTCATTTTTTGTGACTTTTGTGCCTTTTCCCTCGTTTGTCGGCACTTCCTATTTTGGCTCCTTTGAAGCACTGGTCAATCTGTGTGCGTCAGTCGGGTTAAAGTACTTCCAGCGCTAGAATCTACTAGAATACCTTAATTACACTCTAGAGAGAGAGAGAG
>JALLOW010000007.1:0-17924 GCA_036939715.1 Shionodiscus oestrupii
CTATAGGGTTCGCATTTGTCCGTAGTGCCGTCGGTCTGAAAGGATGAAAGGATGAAAGGATGAAATGAGTGCAGAATGCGGGAACTCTGCCTCCAAGACCACTATCATAGGTACATTGCACAGTGCGGCCCATTTCCCGCAAAATCATCACAAAAAGAATAACAAACCAAAACATACTTGATCAGACTGTTTTCCACAAAGTTCCCAATTGACGCAGCAGCGCCGAGCTCCGCTGAATAACTTGGACTCATTCAGGTAAGAGTGAGGCTATGGAATTAGTTAACAAATTGGTCATGATATGTTTGATTAGAAAAAAAATCCAATCATTGTCTCTGAAAAAAGAGAAGTATATTTATTCCGCAGCATGTAACAGTCATTATCTCAAAAATTAAGAGTGTACTAATTCCTATGTATATGAGAAAATGTATGAATTCCTACGTTGTGTCAATTTGAAACGAATGAAAGAAAAAGGATCCCTATTTTCTTTCCAGAAGATGATGGAAGCATGAAGCTCTCTGTGAGATTTTTTCGCCAATAAAACATTTCCCCAGATTGGCACCAAAGAATTTTCATGGATATATACATGCTTATTTTGGTGTCATTGGACAAATGTGTTAGGAAGCTGCACATCATGGTCTAGATTTACGTGAAGAAATCTGAAACAAACAATAGATGTTCAAATAGAAGATACTTAATTGAACTTATAACAAAAACTAATACCCCAACTGGACCATTCATCATAACTGCCTACTTATTCTTGTTTCTCGAAGAAGTTCTTGTTGGCGATTCTTGTTGATCCACCTTCAATTTTTTTGGACTCTTCCCCCCCCCTGCTCTGGAAACCGTTGCGGTCTCGTTGTCAGAGGTATTTTCTTGTTGATCATTTGGACTCCTCGTTTCCCCCAATACGGCGGATTGTATAGACTTCTGTTTGTTTGAACTCTCTGTTACCTCCCCATTGAGGGAAGAAGTATTTGTGTCATTGATTTCTTTCGATGTTTTCTCCCCATCAATACCACCATCGTTATTACTGTCATCGCTTGAGCTCAAACCTTTCAATCTTTGTTCCAAATAATCAAGATAAGAAGTCCAGACAAGGAAGACGACATGAACCTCATCACCCACTTTGTTGCGAAGAACCTGGTCTGGTGATATCATTGAGGAAGTCCACCCTTTGTTTTTCCATATCTTGACGAGGGCAGGCATTGTGTTTTGTTCAAAACCTTCAGGCTCGGTATGGACGAAACTGAACACAACAACTTTGTCTTTGATGTCACTTTTCTTTATGATCAATTTGTACCCGTCTCCTAAACTCATCGCTTTTAAAAATGCATCCAAAGTGAAAGGTAAAGGAACTCTCCCCCCTCTTTCTCTTGAAAGCGAGGATTGTAAGCTTGAAATCATATCTTCCATCGTTTTCTTTGGAGATGGGAGAGATACGCACTGTTCAACTGTAGATTCCTCAACCTTTGAAGGATCATTTTCTTCTGCTGGTAGAGAGACTTTCAAACCAGTGATACTCACCATGGTGGCAACATTATCTGAAAGCCAACTGATTCTCTCGTGGACTGCATCAAAAGAATGAAGGAAAGTTCCGTTGTCAAATTGACTTTTGAGATTATCTGCGTCAATCCTTAACTTGTTCATCTTGGTGAAATAATCCTGAAGAAAATCAATGCTTTCTGCTTTTTGTGCCCCCCTCGTTAGACTTCTGCTACTTTTGCTTTTTGCACTAGATGCAATTGATCCTGCTGGATTCGATTTCAAGGTATTGGCAGCAGTTGAAATAACTGCTCTAGGCGGCAGTGCAGTATTGGCGAGCGACATGGGCAATGCTTCTTTTTCACCATCGATAATGTAGATGTCAGGTAATGGGGTAGTCGTAGCAACTTGAGCTGGAGTAACCGCTTTTCTCGTACTTGATTTTTTCTTCTTGACAGAAGGAAGTTTCTTTTGAGGGGCGGTGTATTTGCTAATGTCCACCAATGCAAGCTTGACGTTGTGCTCACTGAAAGAAGGGAGATTTTTTCCTTTCATCTCCAACAATTGATTACTTTTGCTATCACCTCTGGTATCAAATTGTGTGAATGCGAACATAGCGTTCAGCTCAAAAGACCTGGGATCGCTCCTTTCGTCGAGTATGCTGCAATCTCGAAAATATTCGATTTTTGTCAATTCCCCACCATCCTTTTGTCCCATAACACGCATAGGACGAGGGAATTCTATGTCTTCCTTTGTTGCCACTGATGCTCCCATATACCAACCTTTTTTGAGGACTGATCCTCTCTCTTCTCTCATAGCTGCAAAACGATGCCAATGGAAGAGTACGAATACTGGGAGCATTGAACGGGTTCTTCTGTCGCTGCTGTGGAAGAATCTGTTCATGAATTGTTTCATCCTCGTGGAGAAACCAATGTCGTCACTCATGATAGATATAAGTTTTCCAAACCAAACCTTCTCGGTGGGATCGTTGCGAATTAAATAACTTTCAGCCTGTTTCAGTTGTGGGAAGAAATCTTCATCATTTAGAACAGGATACAATCCATGATTCTTTATGACACGATTTACATCAAAGACTATGTTCTTCCAAATACAGAACGCCAACCACGGTTTTTTGCATTTATTCTTTTGTCTGCAATGTTGTTGGATATGGGATGATACATAATCCGCGTACTCCCATACAAAAAATCCTAGGGTTGCTTCACACAGATATGGTAAGTTATTGGGAGAGAACAAGGAAAACAAGAAAGAAAAAGGTTATGAGGTAACTAATGAAAAAAAATTCCTAAAAAAATATTTGAAATTCAAACATGAGAAACACTCACCTGATGATTTGCGTTGATTAGGTTATGAGCCCAAAGATGAACGGGAAAGGGGAAATATTTTTCATTTAAATAAATTTCCCCGGAAACGGTGAGTTATTGGGATTGAAGAAGGAAAGCAAGAAAGAAAAAGGGTGTGAGGTAAATGGTGAAAATATTTTAAATTAAAAAAATTTCTCTGCAAGATTAGAAACACTCACCTGATGATGTTAGTTGATTAGGTTATGAGCCCAAAGATGATACGGAAAGGGGAAATGTTTTTCGTAGAAAAAAATTTCCCCGTTGGAAGGATGGAGATAAAAATTGTTCATGAGGATAGAGACGAGATAGAGTTAGGATGATCTAGGTTCAAGCATTCTTCAGTAACAAAGAATCCGTATAAAAGATAAAGAGGAAAAGAAAATGAATGGGATGACAGCTTTGAAATGTGGATCACTCACAAAGAACAATAATTGCATCATCAATATTGAGTCCCTGTGTTCGTTTGGCATCCATTGTTGCGAATGTTGATCCAATGAGGCGTGCTGCTTTTGTCAACTCTGCCTTCCGGTTGTCATCCGTGAGGTCTCCGGTCTCTGCATGAATTGTCAAACTTGAATTGACCATTGCAATAATGAAATGAGTTGCACCCAATAGATGTGATGGTTTTTCGCAAATAGTTGGAGGGTTTTCTCGACCATAAAAAACTTTGAAGGCGGCATGCATAACATTCGTCGTTGATGCGCATGCTGAGTTGCAATGATATTTCAAGTAATATGAAATATAATCAAAAAGTTCTTCATTTCCAATCATCTCTTTGATCGATTTACCGTGCTGGGCTGCAAAAAGAATGGTCATGATTGGTGGGGCAAGTATGAATGAGTTTGCAGTTTCTGGTGACATGATAGATTTCTCTCTGAAGTTATTTCCCACATCATAAGCAAGTGACTGATATGTAGGGAGAAATGGAGGACGCATTAAGGCAGGAGCTTCCATGTCAGCGGTAAGGGTTTCATTGTCAACCACTTGACCGTCTTCAGCATCCTTTGGGGGCACTATGCTGGGCACTGTGAGAAGTTCAAAGATGTTCTCCACATTGACTTCCTCGAAGGGATCCTTCATATAAGCGACCATTTTTGGGTCGTCGAGGATGGGACAATAGGGAAATGCTATCATTTCGTCACCTGAAGCATCTTCAAATTTCTTTCTGACCTTGTCAACATTTGTATTATTGGGTAGCGTGGGGACGATTACGGAACTAAAATCGGGGTTGAATTTGCGGCTGATTTCATTTGTACCTAGCACGAATGATTCACATAAATCTCCCACCTTCTTGAAAGGACTATGCGTCGCTGAAGTAATCTTGTTGTTTGAAATGGTTTCGCTGATGATAATATTATGTTTTGAGAGTTGGTCTGCAGAGACATCCTGATGATTGACATAAGCCGTGTTGGTGGTGAGCATTTCTGAAATCATGGAGTATTGGTTGCACTCTTGAAGAACAACCTCGATAACATCAATCAACTTCTCGTTATCTGGAACCTTCATAGATTGTAAACCAGCCAATTTGAAGTGGTCATAAGTCAACAATCCAGGACGTATGATGCCATCATATTCGCTGAAGTTACTCCCGAAGAAGGTAAGAAGGTCGCCTACGGTTCGATGCATTCCTTCGCGGGGACTGAGGTACACACCTCCCTTGGTACCTTTGGTGTGGACTGCAACTGCGAGGGCATGCATTCTTTTGTGAATAGGAGTCTGATTTTTTTCAAAATCCTTTGAAATATCTTGCCAGTCATCAATCTTGTTGAACTTGGCAACAGCGTTCATTCCTTTTGTTGTAGTCGCATTCGTTGAGAAATAATCTTTCCCACCATCGTCAAGATATTTTTGAAACCATCTAGGATCGAACTTGTCTCCTGACAGATAGTAAGTGGCGTTCTTCTCTTCCCCGTCGAAGTCAATTGCGACTGTACGTAAACAATGAGTATTCAAATTCTGAGGATCTGCCATTTCATTCTGTGAGTAATAACGACAATAGGTAAGGAAAGGGTTATGAGCCTAATGGTGAAATATTTTTAATATAAAAAAATTTCCCCATATGTTGACCTTATTCACCTGATGATACGAATTGAATAGGTTGTAAGCCCAATGACGAGTAGGAACAGGGAATTTGTGTTGACACAAATTAAGTTATCATTAAACACAGTTTCACATTTTGTTGTTGAAGTGGATAGAGAGGAGATGGATTGTTAGCTGATTTATGACAAGCTTACTTGAGTATTGAACAAAATGGATAGTAAATGTCGTGCAGAAGTCTTACCTTTTGCCATTGAATTGCAAAAAAATACATGTCATCACCAAACCTATGTTCGTGAGTGTTTTCGATGTTGTAACTATTTCCTGTCATATTATTTACGATTTCGTAGACAACCCTTGGCTGCACTGTGTTGTGGTTGACAGCAGCTATTGTCATTACTAACTCTCCCTCTTTGTTCACAATGAGAGGGATTGCAAAAGGAATCATTGATGGGTGTAAATTGAATTTTGTTGAAGCAGTTGAATGGGAAAGGAAGTTCAGTGATTCCTGAACGTTGCTTTTGGATGGTGTTATCATGGGATTTGCAACTGTTAGATTTGAATCATCCTGAGTTTTCATGGGTGTTCCATCCATTGTGTTCCGGTAGAATATGTTGATGGAGGACTTCTCAATGAATGTAAACGGCTAAAGTGTTGGTTGGAATAGGGTTGATGGTATTTTATTTGTGTACCTATACAGAACTAGTTAACAAAGAGATGTCTGTTAGCAAGAATTTGTCACTGAAAATGTGACACCATTTAATAGATGCATGCTTACCGTTGGGATTCACGGCTTCATTCAATGGTGGCAATTTTCGGTTGAGATTGTTCAATGGTTGTTGGCAATGACGACGGGCTTCAAATTGAATGAGCGTCAAAGGTGAGAGCAAGGGTTATGGACACTTCGAACCCTTTGCGATTGCTGGGTTATGATCGTAGATGCAATTTGCACTCGTGAATTGTTTGAAGCTGCTTACGAATTGAACAATGGTAACGGATTCAACCTTAGGTTCGTTGATGCCAATGGTGGTTGCTGTGGCGGGTGGGATTATGTGTGGAGACGTCGTGGTTTCGATTTTACGTCGACGAGTTTATCCCAAGGCAGGAGGAAATAATTATGTCAACAACAACGTAGATAATGGTGATGGCATGCAGGTTGTCTGGAAACGATGATAATGGCGGCGGCGGCTGATAGTTGGTGATGATGCATGCGGATTGACGGCGGCGGGCGGGATAATGTATGGAGGGTTGTGGTCTCGTTTTTATGTGACCCAAAGGCAGAAGGAAACAATTATGGCAACATCATTCAAGGTTGGATCATGATTCTATAACAAAGATTTTTATTTTGGCGAATCCATCTTATGCGTTGCAAGAGTGGAAAAAGATATTATACACGTGGGAATCTATATTCTACATCGTTCATCCTTTACATATGTGGGAATCGATATCCCATCAGTTGAAGTTCTCAAAAAGAACAAATTATTTGTCGACAGATGTCAAAAACATCAAGTACAGAATTGAAGCTGGCCGAAGATCTCGCGAGTTCGGAATTGGTATGTCATACGCAACGGTCTGGCTGTATACAATTTTGCAATAATGAAAAGATCTTCCACACGTTGGAATTGATACCCCATCGGTTGAAGTTTTGAAAACATTCGAAAATCTTTGTCGAAGGAACACAAGATCTCAAGCCTGAAGGTGTACAAATTAAACATCCATTTTGTATGTATGATACCTGCTGTAGCACCCGATTAGGGGGGTTTGGAGCACCTTTGGCATGTTTTACCCCATTCATACAGGTAACTAATAAAATAAGAGCATATAGGTAACAGTTGGGGAACTAAAAAAATCGCGGGGGTTGAATTTAATACCGACAAATCATTCATAGCAGTCTAAATCATAGATCGAGAGTCATACTAATTTCTCCCCATGAAAAATGGATGTGCCTCAATGTACTTCTCGCGATCAAGGTGAAAATGGCATCATAAAAAAATAAAATTATATCGGGAGCGCATAATTCTCCGTCCTCCTCTGTATCATGCCAAAGTCAAACTTGGCGAAGGGAAAGAAGTCGTCTTCGAAGACTTCCGCGTCGAAGGATGCGAAGAAGTCGTCTTCGAGAATACTCGTGAAAAAGGATGGGAAGAGGTCGTCATCGCCGAGCGCGCGATCCAAAAGAGCGAAGTCGCCGGATGCAGAGATTGCAACGCCAAAGAAGCGGAAGGATCTGTGGCAGATGCGCTCAAACGAATCGCCTGCGTCGACGGACACTACAATCTCAAAGAGCACTACTGGATCCGAAGAAAGCCCGACTTCCAAGTCGCCAACAAACACGGACAGGAGGACGAGTCGTGAAGCGAGCTCGGCGGTGAAGAAGTTGCTTCTCGAAGACTCGTCGAAAAAATCGATCCCAAAGTTGAACAAGAAGGACGGTAAAACCGAGGACGTAGTTGAGCTTGATCTGAGCGATGAAGATGGGTCGATGGTGAAGAAGGCATCTTTCAAGAAAAGGGAAAAGAAGAAGAAGAGCATCAAGAGCAAGGAAGTCAGCACTTCAGTCTTCGCGGCTGAGGTGAAAGTCAAAGCAAAGAGTGGAACCAAGAACAGCATCAATCGCGCCGACAAGAAGGATCCAGTCGTCGCGGAGGACAGGAAGATCAAGGCCAAGGTGTCGGCGGGTGAAGTTGATCTTCTCAGCATTGATTGGAGTGATCGTAACGAATTGATCCACGCAATCGAGGACGCTAATCCTGACATGGATGATCAATTGAAAAAGCAATTGCGAAAAATGACCCATGAAGAAGCAATTGTTAAGTTTGCTGATGCACAACAACCTAGGCACTTGAACGTAGTTTTCAACACCCTTGCCCAAAGTTTGGGGAAGAAACAAAATATTTCAATCTTCGACACTCGCGTCAAGGGAATGAAGGCGTTAAAAGAACTGATTCTCCTCCATGTCGACCAACTAGGGATGTTGATGGCGAGAAGGAGAATCAAAGAGTGAGTTCTGCAACAAACGAGGATCACTGTTGGAAATATAAAACAGTGTCCCTGCTATACTTCATTTTACATTGTCTCATCTTATTTTTGCATTTCATCTGTAGAAAACGCCAAGAAAAGGAATCAGAAGCCAATAATAGTAAATCGTTGAGTGAAGGACCATCTGACAGCGATTCTGAGAACAGCGATTCTGAGAACATGATTCTGGAAGGTCCGGATGTTGCTAATGACGAAGTCGAGTAAGTGGGGAAAACATTTTCAAAAAAAAAAATTTCCCCTCCTCCTCGTATTACGGCTCATAACCTATTTATTCTTGTATCTGTGTATATCTTAATAGGTATGGTTCCGATGACGCCGAATTTGATGAAGCTAACGAGGAAGAGATTGAAATGAAAAAGATGCGCGAGAAAGGCCTCACAAAAGAAAATCATCTCGATACTGATTCCAGCGACAATGAATCCCGATATGATTCTGATGCTTCCAGCGTTGAGTCGAATCAAAGCAAGACAAACCAATCGTCTCGTGATGACGACGGTGGCAGCGACTCCGGATCTAGCAAACAATCTGGCGAGAGTAAGGACAAAGAGTCTGACATTAGTGGTAGCGAGGACGAAGAGGAAAGTAAAAAATCCAACATTGCTGGATTAAAAGGTGAGAACGACAGTGATGAGAGTAGCATTGGAAGCGCGCATAACGAAATTGATTTTAGCAAGGATGCAGTTGGCAAAAAAATTGTTAAGGCAGCAATAGCACGCAATTCAACAGGATTGCGTGTTCATGTATCGTTTCCGTTTAAGTCGGATAAGGTGGATTATCATGTAGTCACCCTTGGTAACTTTCGAAACACATTCTACAACCACGCGGATTTTGGTAGGACAGCTCTGGCTGAGACCTGGACAAGTTCTGTATTTGCCAAAGCCGTTCCCATGTGGATCCAATCAATTGACCACGTTAAACTTCGTATAGAATATGGGGAAAATGCTCATCTGAAGCTCAAGAATGGGAAAACCATTGATCGTTGGACGTTTGTGCTTCCAAATCTTCGAGAGAACAAACACAAATTATCTCATGAGGTAGTTGGGACTGTTAACCTCATGAAAAAACTGTACAGCGATAGGAAGAAGAACCCACCAGGCGAACTCTGCCTTAATTTCATCGAAAATTCGTATCCCGGATTATACGACTGGTTGATGAAGAACAAGGGTACTAGTCGCGAGGAGGTTCAAAAGACAATCAATGCTGAGTTGATTGATTGCTGGAAGGGTACCATCATTTATGACTATGACAACCACCTTGACAGGTTCATGACTGACAACGACATCAAACAGTTCTTGGTGAATTACATGGATGCCACATGTTGGGAGGATGTTTCTGAAGAAACAAAAGAGCATTGTTACAAGGGATACAAGAAGAACAAGAGATTGCCATTGTGGGATAATATTCAGATGACGAGAAGTTATTGAACACCCCCTGTTAGCAGGAGGGGGCCAGGGATAGTTGTGTGACAAGAAGAATCATTGACAAGAAGAATCAGATTTTTTATTTTTTTTTTGATGGAAGGGAACCATGTTTGAAAGTGCCAATGTCATGATCGATAATTTTTTAAACAATTTGTGATAGGGAATGACTGACACGAATCTTCAATCATGGTGAAATTTTTTAATTCTCAAAATATTTCTCCATTTTACTCTATTCACTTTTGTCTGTTTCATCAGGTATAAGAAGAACCCAACATTCAAAAAATTATAAAATGTCATATGAAATCAGTGAAGGTGAGCTGTTTGAAGGAAAACTTCCAGCCATTTGTTCAGCGCAAAATTCGATCATTGATATGGTCCTGTACTCGAAACAGTTGAGTTTCAATGATATCGTTGATCTCGTGGATATGGGGAAAATTGACACTGTTTATGTTCGCCGTGTGGATTCAGACGAGGACATGGTTTTCGAGGTCACAAAGCCCAGTGATATGGAGGTTCTTGATAAAATCATGAGTTCAGATGGAGACCATCTTGTTGGTTGGAGGGTGCTCCACAACCATGTAGAAGAGTCCAATTATGCTGCAGCGTTAGCAATTCAAGAAGAGGAGATTGAGGAAGCTACTAGATGAAGGGGGACATGTGGTGGTGAAACAAATGTTCAAAGTTTTTCTTGGGGGATTGTTAATGTTGTAGCTTGTAGAGGATGTGTGAAAAGGGGAAATATTTTCAAATCAAAAAAATTTACCCACTTCTGTTGAAACGATGTTTTGTACGCATTCCAGATATTTTGCAGTTCAGACAACTCGAATCACAGAACGATGGCTATTTAGAGGAGCACAAGTAAGTCGGGTTATTTATCATTTAAAAATACTCTCTTTGTTCCCATCATTGGTCTCATAACCTGTTTTTCTTTCATATTGGCCCCCCCTTACAATCATCACCATCAACAGCATCAATTAGAATCGCTTACAATAATCACCAGTAAGAGGGAATTTTTTTCATTTTCAAAAAAATTCTCCTTGTCCCAATTATTGAGCTCATAACCTGTGTTTTTTGATTTTGTCCATTCTTACAAAGATCACCATTATCAATATCACCAGTAGCAACAAATAATCATGACACTAGCTAAAAATAAAGATAGGCAAAAGCCAACAAAGAAAGCCAAGATGACTGACACAAAACGTAGAGCAACAGACAAGAAAAAGAAACAAAGAGATAAGCTCACTCCAGAAAAGAAAGAAGCTGTGAAAAATGCGGAAACAATCGCGAGAAAGAAATTGCGGGAACAAGAGTCGCCAGAGAAGAAAGAAGCATTGAACAAGTCCAAGAGAATTGTTGCAAAGAAATCATGGGATCAAGAATCGCCGGAGAAGAAAGAAGCACGAAACAAGGGTATGAGAAATGCTGCAAGGACATCACGGGAACAAGAGTCACCAGAGAAGAAGAAATCAAAAAACAAGCAGAAGAGAACTGCTCAAAAGATATCACAGGAACATGATCCACCAGAAAAGATAGCAATACGAAAGAAGAAGAATGCAGAATCACACAGGAAAAAACGAAGTCGAACCTCACCAGAGGAGAAGGAAGCTGACATGTCAACTGTAATTAAAAAGGCAATGAAGGAAGCCAAAAAATATTTGCATAGGACAATGGATGAAAAGAATCCTTCTCTTCACAAGGCTTATGTATGCATCATATGTGACTGCTTCATTCATGGGACGGACTCTCTTTGTAAACTAACCTCAAAGGAGATTAGGGATCATAAACAAAGGCTTGGTGTGAAATCCTACGAGCAGTATTACAGGACAAGGTTGCATCCAGAGTTGAAAAAACAGTATCGTGTAAAAGGTTTACCAGACATACTCCTATCACCTAGGTCAAGGAAATACAAGAATGGATACGTCACATGTTCAACATGTTTCAGTGGGATGCGGCCATCGATGAAAAACAAGAAAAACCCACCAAAGTATTCAATTGCTAACGGCTTTGTAATAGGATCCTTTCCAGAAAAGATAACAATCACTGACACGGACGGAAACGAACAGTCAGTGGATATCAATGCCGAGGAAGATGTCTCAGATGTCTTACGAGCATTGTTGGCTCCAGTCAGGCCATATGGATACATTTTTGCATACTCTGGTGGTGCTCATCAATCATTGCGAGGGCATTATCAGTTCTTTGAAATGGACCAATCTCGGATCGGGGGAGCAATGAATCATATGAGTCAAATGGGGATGGGTGAAAACATTTATTCCATGATTTGTGGGCGAGTGACTCCAGCACAAAGAGATATTGTTCGCTATAGGTCAGAACTCAACACTGCCTTGTACAGGACTCTACAATCATGGTTCATTCAAAAATCTGGTCATCCTGGTTACAAGAACCTTCCCAACCAAAAGGATTTCCCAAAACCCATTTTTGTTGAAGATCAAGAGACAACAAATAATACTGATGTAGAAATGAATCCTACAGTTGAGAGGAGATTTGAAGGTGGAACATATTTCTTTTCGACAGCCCAAGATCCATCTGAAAACACATCAGTGTATGGGACCAGTAATAGATTTGCTCTTGCATTGCTAAATCGTTCTGCGCCAACGCTCCTTCCAATTGGAGGAAAATATGCTAATATGAAAGAACTCAAGGTAGAGGATGTTCTGCCATTTGCATTCCCATTTGGGATTGGGGGTCCTAAGATGAACCGGAGAACAAAAGTTTCCTTGGGAGCCTGTATTCAGAGATATATGAATCTTGCAATGCCTCAATTTTTGAGGGGTGACGTTATTCTTGTGCTGAATCATATGTATGGAAGACAACTATCATATAAGAGTGGAGTAATGGTTTGCAGGTCCAATGTGAATGGTGTTTCATTGGGCGAAAGTCTCTCCACCTTAACAATTGCTGATTTTCAAGAATCAGCAAATGGCCGCGTTACTAAAACGATGGAAACATTGACAAGGGCAATCTCGACTTCTTGTAGAGCACTTGGTCATACAACTGAAGCAGCAAAATTCTCAAGAAGATGTAACTTTGCGATGATAGACTTTTTTGGCCTCAACAGCCTCTTTTGTACTACAACACCATGTGATGAGTGCAGCTTTCGGGTACGGCTTTTTGCGAAACCTCAAGAGTGGGTGAGTTGATGTAAAAACATACAATGGAGAAATTTTTTTGAATATAAAAAATTTCCCCAGATTTCATACTCACTATCAAATGTTCGCAATTTAGCATCATCTACCAAAACTCGATTGCGAAGAAGAATATTGCTTAGCAGATTTTAAAATTCGTAAAGCAACAAGATTGACCTATCCTGGTGCATGTTCACATGAATTCCAAAATCAGATGCATATTATTATTGAGAAATTATTCCAATGGGATATCAAGAAACAAAAAGCCAAACGCAGGGGTATACTGGGAACTGTACTTGGTTATGCACCAGCTGACGAAGAACAGGGAAGAAAGACATTACATCGTCACTGGCAAATATGGGTGAAAGAACTCAACCAAGATGTGCGAGATGCCTTGTTTCTTAAAGATGATAATAAAAGAGAAAAAGCCAGAAGTGGTTTTTGCCGTCACATTGACGCAGTCATGAGTGCAAGCTATGGTCCCGATTTGACTGTCACACATACTTGCGAAGGAACTGGTGAGAAAGTGGTCAAGACTGATTTGGTGCAAAACATATTTCAAGACCGGGATCCTCAAATTTTTTGCAATGCAAGACACAAGAATCTATGCCACGAAATCAAAGGAAAATTAATGGAGTGCAAAGATTGTGGGAAACAAGTGTCATCTATTGATGTTGTAAATCTTGCATTGACCAGATGGAAACAGATTGCACTCAAAAATAGTAAACATGAGAGACATGATACAGTTCTTCCAATGTCCCCTGAACGGTTAGACATGGCAGCATACACGTATTCATATAATCTGGACGGTGGATGTGCAATCGAGGAAGACATTTTCTGGGGGAACAAGAAGTTGCGGGATATACTGTTAAGAGTTCGGTTTGACGAGCATGAATGGTGTCATAGAGCATCATGCTTCAAAAAGGGTTGTGAATGCAGGTTCATCCACCCCCAACTCACCTGCTTACAAACACACATCCACCAGGATGAAGGAAAGAATGGTGAACACGTGATTGAATGGCATCGTCTTGATGGCGACTCAATCGAAATGGCTCCTTGGATGGTGCTGCCAAGAAGGCCCATGGGATGCCAGTCTATAAACACACACAATGTGGCACTATCAGAGTTTTTGAATTGCAATACCAATATCCAAATTGGTGACATGTCACAAGTGTACTACAGCACATTGTACAACAGCAAATCAACTCAGGCGGAGGATAGCGAACGTCAACAACGAGTTGGTCATACAATAATCAAGAGATTACTTCGAATAGAAGAGGAGATTCTGGAAGGCAAGCGGAAACCAGAGGATGTCCAAGATGGCTTTGTAGAAGGACTTTGTAGGATGTTAGGAGGGATGAATGCCGCTACTTCAAGGAACGTTATCAGTTCCACCATGGCACATCTCCTGGTCTGCAATAATGGAAGCCGGTTTCAATTCTCGCATGACTTTGGGAATTTGCTAGTCGGACAATTGGAAGCTACTCTAGAAGGGAGACCCACTGATGTTCGTGTGAGGACCAACGTTCTGAAAGGTGAACGAATAGTTTGGCCGGATTCATCAGCCGACGACTACATTCACCGCCCAAATCACGAGGATATAGACCAGCTCTGCTCGTATGAGCTAACTATGCTATACAAAAAGAAGTATAAACAATTCAGGGAAATGGCTGGTAGTGTTGGTGTGGGTGATGATTCCATATCGGGTGACGAGGATGAAGAGGGTGATGCTGGTGATGACTGTGATAACAACATGGCCCAACATTACGAAAAAGAGAAGTATGCTTTCGTGGACACGCATCCAGGGCATAGCTTCAGCCACTTGGCAAAATTGAAATTACTAGTAATCCCCAAGGTCGCTTTACCACAAATGAAGCTTTGCAATGTGGAAGATTTAGAAATCAAGTCAGAGAATCCAAGTGATGACACGAAAGAAAACAGAGAAAACTATGCAAAAATGGCTCTATTGATGTTCTATCCATTTAGACATCTCAACGACTTGAAGAAAAAAGGCAGTTATTGGAAAAAGTTCCATAGAGAACTGAAAATTTGGAAAATAAACCGTAAAAGATCGAAAAAGAGTACCAAGAGAAAACACACTAAGTTTTGGGAACGAGGTTTTCAAATTCTGCAAAATATGCAAGATACCCTGACAATGGAAAAGAAAGTGAAACGTGCGAGAGACCCAATAACCATGACAACTCAATGCGAACAGCCTGATGATCCTGGTACAAAAACTAGACAAAATGATGAAAATGATCCAGTGTCTGATATTTTACAGTTCTGTTCAACAAAAATGTAAGTGAGCTGTGTAAACAAATTCTGGAGAAAGCTTCTCAGTTTTTGATATTCAAACTCGTCTAATATGTTCATATACAATTCACTTTGCAACATAGTGGTGAGAACAATGGTGACAATGACGGAGATGAGTTCGGGTTTGATGATATAAAACCAGATCATGAAAGAACACACTCTGAAATAATCCGTCGTTGTAACATTTCGGATGAGCATCTAATTGATGCTCGGCTATCTTCAAATGACTCTGTGTTACATCAACACGATGGGAGAGCTGCATCAACTTCAATCAATAATGTAGTTAGTGATGTTGGAACAACAAATTTAGGCGAGAAAACCTTTCCTGTTATGCTGAAGTTGATTAGTGGATCTTTGGTTGGAGAGACTGAATATAGTCACATCTATAACATGGAAGAGCAAGATGATGACCCTGACGTCCAGGAGCAATCAAGCGCGTTGGATGAATGTCCAGTTCCAACCTTACAAAGCATTGCATGCAAGATCGCACACAAAGAGGGTAAAATGATGGATGAAAAACAATACATTACATATGAGATAATATGTTGCACCTTTCTACTGGGGTTGATTGAAGATGGACAAGATGAAACCACCAGTCTTGGTACATTCCTCGGTAGAGCATTGTCAGGTCGAGACCAGACCGACACACAAGAGTTGGTTGAACAGTTAAAAGCAAGGGGTGGAATGGACCAACTCTTAATGTTTCTTACGGGTCCTGCTGGTGCAGGCAAGAGTACTGCTCTAACAGTGGCTCAGAGGTTTTGTTTCGAATTCTGTCGTGCAATTGGAATCTTGTGGGGTGACTCAACATTCTTATTCACAGCATATACGGGGTCCGCTGCATCACTTTTTGGTGGGGTGACAATATGTAAAGCGGCGTTTATTAAAAAGCCAGGGTCACTATCAGAAGATGATAAGAGAGAATGGAAGGATGTTAGACTTCTTATCGTTGATGAAGTTTCGTTTATGAGTGACAAGGAGCTATTACAACTCGACAACAGACTGAAGGAGATTAGGGACAGAACCAAGCATTTTGGAGGTTTCTCAATCGTTTTTGCGGGAGACTTTCGCCAGCTTGAACCAGTTGCTTCTAAAGACAGTGATCTACTCTTTTCTGAAACATCTAGCAGACACTGGGAACACATTATCAATGCTATCATTATATTGGACAATGATCATCGATTTAAAGACGATCCTGAATATGGGAAAATGCTAAAACGAATGTGGAAGGGAGAGTTGACCTTGCGGGATCGAGAGAGAATCAACACAAGAGTTATCGGTCAAAACGGCATTGATCTCCCTTCTTTGTTTGAAGGTGATGCATGCTATGCATGCCCTACAAATAAAGAGCGTAACTCCATTTCAGCAGGCAATTTCAAGAAGCATATAATTGCAACACACCCATCGATTGAGAGCAATGAATTGCCACCAGCACACACGATTGTTATTGAAGCAGACATTAGGAGCTCTTTATCAAAAAATTCCAAGATGAAAATCGACAAGGTCCTCCGGCATAGAATAACCACAACTTGTGGTGACGCTAATGTGAAGGTTGGTACTAAGCATATCGATCCTGCATTGTGCTTGTATGTTGGGGCGTATCTCATCTGCGTCATTGGCAACAAATATTTAAAAGAAAAGGTCCCAAGAGGAAATGGGACATTGTGCCGTGTGGTGTCAATAAAACTCAAGGACTGCGCGCCAAGTCATATCTGGAAAAACTACTACGGAAAAAAGGTATGGACGGTCTGTGCACAAGATGTTGAATGGATAGAATGTGCACACGGGACAAAAACAAATACAATCATACAACTCGAAAAAGACATAGCACAATTGAAACACAAAATTGATTCGTCATCCAAACCAAGAGAGAGTAACAAAAGGACTCGCAAGCAACAAGAAACAAACAAACAAAGGACTGAAAGATTGACTAAATTGGAAAACATATTGATTGAACAACACAAGTCTCGCAGGTTCAGGCTTGAACCCGAGAATTTTTCACCATTGGTCACAGTCAAGCCCCATCATATGGCTTCAAATTATATCCAGTTCAAATGTCGAATGACACAAATTCCAGTCAATGTCAATGATGCTACGACGGGGCACAAATTGCAAGGAATGTCCAAGGATGTAATGATTGTGACTTCATGGCCAAAAGGAGGCTTGTCAGCGTTGTTCAAAAATTGGGAGTATGTCGTACTTTCTCGTGTTCGGACACTTGAGGGTCTATATTTGTTTGAACCAATAGACCTAGAGAAGTCTTTCAAGCCATCACTTGAGCTTAAACGATACATGAGACGTGCAACACAGAAAGAAAAAAAAATGCTGGAACTGAGAGAAATTCGCATGGCTGCCTATGCAACTAAATAAGGCAGAAACCCAAAAAAAATGATTGGGAAATGTGGGGAAATTATTTTTATCTCAAAAGATTTCCCCATGTGATCACATACAAAGGAATTAGTACCTCGTTTGTGACTGTAAACAATAAATGAAATAGATTAGATTTATTATCTCAAACAATTCTCGTTGATGGTATGTCGCCGGGGCCCCAAACAATAACCAAAAAGGATGGATAAATTATTTTAATCTCAAAATATTTCTCCTTGTCATCACATACATAGGAATTAGTACGTCTATGTAGGAACTAGTACATAACCAATTGTGGTACCACTCTTTTGTCTCTCCCTGTTTACACAGAAACCAACCGGGTACCATTCTTTAACCTCTCACCCAAATCCTTCATCAAGTGAAGATTTCTGGGGTTGTTATCTGTCAAGCGGGTCAGAATCGACCCCACAAGTGTGAAGGGAATTCCGTGGGGTACCAATCCTTGGCCTCTCATCCAATCATAACCACTAATAGTATCTGTGAAACGAAAAAATATTAAGGAACTAAATAATGACCCCACATTCAATTACTGGGGGACGGACATACACACATACACAGGGACAGTTATTTTGCAGATACTTGGGGTATAGCTCTCCCTCCTCCGGAGCTCGGATAACACTAACAAAAAAGCGCGTGGCCTGCACATTGTGTCTCTGTACCGTACTTTTGATAAGCAACGCCATTGGTGTTCGTTTGATGACACGATGTGCAGATGACGCGCTTATTGTTAGTGTTAGTTA
>JALLOW010000008.1:0-14930 GCA_036939715.1 Shionodiscus oestrupii
GGTCGACCGCAACGAGGCACGACCTCGACGTCGATGTCGAGGACGCAACTTCTGATTTTTTGCGTACGACCACGCAGATGAACCATGAGGACGGTCCACGCTGACGAGGCACAAGGGCGCAACAGGAGACCTTTCTTGAGGTGGAAGGGCATCCGTCAGACGGACCTAAGAAGCCGGGAACGGCGAAGAACGGAGCGGAGAGATGGTGAAGGTCACCGCCATGAGATTTGTTTTTGAGTGGAACTCCAGCGAGCCAGCGCAACCCCGCGCGGAGACGACGTAAGGCCATCAGGCGGGGGGAGGATATGGCATAATATCGCCAAAACGGCGCGCATATGAAGTCCAACGCCAGACCAGGCGATGGAAATACGCCAGAAGGGTGAAATTTCATCACCGTTTTCGGCGACAATTTCTGTTGCTGCTGTTGCTGTTGGATCGGGACGGAAAGAACGGAGGACGGTCTTGCATCGTCCGTCACCTTTTTTTGATTTTCGGAACTCTCTCAGGATCGGCACATTTCCTGATTCTTGGTTTTGG
The DNA here is from genome assembly GCA_036939715.1 of Shionodiscus oestrupii. NCBI lineage: Eukaryota > Bacillariophyta > Thalassiosirophyceae > Thalassiosirales > Thalassiosiraceae > Shionodiscus > Shionodiscus oestrupii. Next base: position 538 of record JALLOW010000008.1, read on the forward strand.
GTCTGAAACCTCTTGACCAGGACCCTCTACCTGAGCGCGCTTGAGCCACGGGTCCCCTCCTGCATTCTTACTAGCGCGCGCTTGAGCCACCCTCCCCCGCCCAACGCCGTCCTTAGGTAGCTCGTGACCCAAAACTGAAAAGTAGCCCCACGAATATCACGTGCAGTGCTGCGCTGACAGGACGGAATTTCCGCCGGAGCCGTAACCGGTGCCAAGGCATCCTCGGATCCCATAGCTGTTCCGGCGGTTGAAGACTAAAAAGGAAAAGACCTGCAGTTTACGAGAAGGATAGGGTCAATAGGGTCGTGATAAACACAAAAAAGGAAAATATTTAAAAACGTAAAATAGAACATAAATAAGGACAGGGATGAGGGGACAACATACCTAGTCACCCTTGGCCAAAAATCCCATGGGCGAGCGCGGCCGGCCGCTCAAAAGTCCCACGAAATCTCTCAGAGCGGCCGGTTGTGGCACTCGGGCAACGGGGGATCGGCGTGACGGACGTGGCCAGGTCGACCGCAACAAGGCACGACCTTGACGTCGATGTCGAGGACACAACTTCTGAATTGTTGTGTGACCCGGCATTCGACAGGAACGCGCTTCGCAGTCGTGTGCTCGGCCATTGGCTTGACGACGGACGGTTCGCCATCCGCGTAAAAGCACTCGCCGTCTGCGCGCTCACTAAATAGGATAGAAGAAATAATCAAAGCGTTAGATATATAATCTGAAGAGCAAATCCTTACCACTTTACGACAAGAAGGATTAGGGATCTAACACCGAAGAAAAAGCTGACGAAAAGTAATGGAAGAGTTGGAAGAGTGAATGTCATAGATTAGCAGTATAAAATAAGAAAGAAGATAAGAACATGAATCGAAACAATAATCCCTCTCAGCCGAAAGACTGACCGCGTCCCCCCTCCCTTGTGCACGAGCTAAACAAACAGAACAACAAAAATAATTGATGTATTTGTGTCAAAAGAAAAAATGCATTGGCGGCTGACAAAGGGGTTTCGGTAGACTAACACTTGCACGGTCCGGATTCAAACCACCGACGCATAGACTCTGTGGCACGCATTGTGGACCACACGGACGCAGCGCACAGCAACAAGAAGAATGGAAGAGACGAAGAAAACGGAAAGTTAGAACATTTGGGAAGCATTGGGAGAAGTAAAGAGTCAAATAGCAATAGCAAAGGGAGTGCAAAGAGTCAAACAGTAATAGTAAATGTTTACCATGACCCCCCCTAATTGACTGTTGTGTGAACCCACCAGTGCACATACTCTGTGAAGCTCTTCCAGACACCGCAGCCAATTTCCCCCCCCGTTGGCTTCTCTTTCCGCTTCCGCTTCTGCTTCCGTTTCCGTCCGGTCGCGGATCCGGAATCGGTTGCAGCTCCCGGCAAGGGACGCCAGCACAACCAAAAAACAAAATTCCGATTCTGTCTCCCAATTGCGGTTCTAGCAACAGTTGCATTTCCGACTCCAGCGCCGGCGACGCAGATATGGACACAACGGCACTGAAATCCACGTTTAGGGTCCCCGATCCTTCACCCAACCCACGATGCCCTGGAAAAGGGGTGAGAGTGGAAGATTGTAGGTTAGGTTGGAATAAAAATAAAAATAAACTTGAGTTGTTGACGCGTTGAGCGACTTACGGGGGCCGGCACCGCATGTCGTGGATGCCGGGCGTTGTGTGATGTTCGGGCGCAGAGGATTGTCCTACGGGACAACTACGACGGTAATCCCATGGAGATGACAATAATAATATTATGTTTACTTGTTAGTGGTTCGAAACAGAGAGAGAATTCTTATCTTGATTGAATCGATCGCTGATTGAGAATCACTAATCACGTCACAATGCAGAAACTCATACCGAAAATAAATAAGATGAAATAAGATAATAATTGATGAACTTAGAGCAGAGGTCTCAGTTGCTACACTCTTTCCCTCTGTTTTCAGGATTAATTGCTGGAATCCTGTAGGGTTTGATTATTTTGATGTCAATTTTTTTTGTAACTCCTCTGTTTTATTGAATGGTGGTACTAGACTTGATCTAGACAGACGGTAGTCAAAGCTACACCTAGATATACTTATGTAGTTGTTTCATTGCAAAATTTAGCAAAAATAACTGTTTTTCTTTCAGCCACAAGCCTCTCTTTTTATTACTATCTGGTTGGGTAACTCAAACATTTGGATGAAATTTGTTAAAAGAGTACAAATCCAAGATTTATGATGTCAATTTTTATCAAATCCTCTTTGTTATTTTTTTGCTTGCGTATCATTCTGATGATTAATTTTTGAGCAAAGATATTTATCTGGTGATAGTATTCTTGGACTTTTCATAGTTTTATTTCGTGTTTGTTTTTGATCATACATTGTACTTGAAATCTACCAACAAACTTCTAAGGAGTCATGCATTCATGGATATGGTCCTGTCAAAGAAACATAATTTATGATTTCACACACAGTTTGTGTGTTCATGGCTGAACAATCCTTTCAGTTCCCATTTCTTTTGTAAAAGTTTTCTCTAATTTACCTTCCTAGATTACTATAAAGGGGTTTCAGTGTCTACTTTAGTATCTAATCCTTGAATAAGTCCCCCAGTGTGTTTATGATTTTGTTGTTATTGTGTAGCATAAGTATTATCACATTACTTCTTAAAGCGCATCCATGTATGAGTGCTAAAGTCAGTCTAGTGTGTTTCTTTCTTTGTGTTTTGACGTAGGTATTCTTCCCCTACATAGGCATTTATCATTCAGTTTATGCGTAACCATTTTTTGATCTTTGTCATCTATGATAAGCTGCAAATATCTGGTGTTGCTTCCCCTCCAGTTGAGATTAATCTGGAGAATGGCTTTTCTTTTTGTGTCGTTAGGGTCCAAAACAATGCAACAATGTCTAATGTGAAGCCTGGAAACCATGCTGAAATTTAAATCAATGTCAAACTGTTCTTTCTTTTCTGGATGTCTTGCCTCAAGTTAGCAAGCACACATAGACAATATCGTCTCGACATTTGTTTAAGACAAGCAGGTATCTTTGCACGTTTGCTCGGCATTTTTTTCATGGTAAGTTTACTAGTGGTGTTGTTTCAACACAAGCAGAGCTAGTCAGTATCCTAAAGTTGATTCCTGTCGAGAAGAAGCGATGTTATGGTGTACTACACCATGGTTTTACCTGGATTCTTAGCCTCTCTTTCACATTCCATTCTATTTTCAAAATCCTTTTTTTTCTACATAGTGTGCTGGCCCAGTGAGTGGCCAACATTTTTTTGCAAGGTAATTATCATCGACTCAAGACACCCCTAAGTGTGTATGTGTTGTTATTTTCTGAAATGATACTGAGAGTTGGTTCCATCTGAGCTAAAAAGAGGGCGTGTGATAACCTGACAGGTTTGCCCTGCGCATTTGTTTCAAAATTTTTCAGATCCTTGCAGACCTCAATTGTTTCCATTCTATTTACAACATCTTGTCCCAAGGTTCTTGGGTACAATTACATTTACATCACCGATTGATGATGCACGCTGTAGTTGCCAAATCTCTGTTTCTCGTGCTCAGGGGACAAAAAATTGTAGTCTTTTCTTTTCCTTAGTGTGTCGCTGGTATGGGGTGATGTGAGCTGTGTCCCTTTTGTCACTTTGATCAGCTTACGTATGTCACTATTCCATCTTTTTAGGTGTTGTGAAAATTGGTAGCCCCACTAGGTGTCTTACACACGGAGCTACACAGTGCACTTGTGTCAACGGGATTTTGGATTTTCTTTTTGATATTTCTTCCTTTTTTAAATGCCCTCGGAGCACTGGTCAAGGTCTTCTACATACTGGTTGAGCTCCCTATTTGAGCTCAACGCACATGTGCAGGTTCCCCTTGGCTCTTTTTTTTCTAGTATTTTCTAAAATAGCTGTATCTAATTAGCAGTGGTTTCAATTCTTTTTGCTTGTGTTTCCTTAGGTGGGCACAGTTGGCACAGACAACCTCATCTATGTCTACCCTTTTATAGTTGGCATCAAGAATTGACAATGCATAGCTATCAATGTCAAGTCCCTGGTCTTTGAGATCCATTTGGGACAAATAGGACTCTACATGGCTAGCTACCATCGCTGGTCATTCAGGCTATGCATTGGTGTGGTGTCACCAAGCTGCTCAGTGGTTTACATAGCCATATCTTGCTACTAGTATCAATTGATAGTTCAGTTTCATACCTATTTTCTTGAGGAAATCTGCCCCCAAAACAATGTTATAAGTACATGGCGAAGCAAGCACCATAATGTTATGCAATGTTTATCAAAAGCTGACAACCTCATTATTTCAACACATGTAGGCTAATCCCAGAGGGCCATGAATCCCTGCTAAAGTATTTACAAAGTTCCTTTCGAAGTTTTCTGTTGAGTGATAGTTGTGCCTTTTGCCATGACCCTGTGGTGTAACATTTAAGTTGAGCCTCCAGAATCAAATGAGGCTTGCAAAAGCCTAAGTAGAGCATCCTCTCCCTTGAACAGTTTTGAGTGTCATAATTCCACTGACCCTTGGTGTAGCCCTGGCTTGTTGGCCTACGGCTATTGTTACATCTGGCTCTGATATTTTATTATCAAGTCCTAGTTCTTTCTGGTTCAAACAGCCATTAGTCTACGTACATCTTGTACACAGTTAAGGTCTGACAATTCAATTTCTTGTCATTGCTCACTTGCTTGGACCGTATTGAAATATTGGTCCTAGCATAGTGTACTCTCAGGATCCTACTTAGTTGCAGCAAGGGATCCTTCATTGTCAAGCCAAGTATTGTGTTGATACACTCAGTCTAATCCTGAATGTTGCTGTTTCGATGGTTCCAAAATAACCGCTGTAGTAGCAGTCATTGAACACAGACTGTACATATCTATTACCCAGAGTCCAAGCCGGTGGAATAAATTCTTCTGGGAGGTTTTCCTTGCTGGGGCATTCAGAGGACGATTGGCCCTCTGCCACCCATGATTCGTCGTGATTAATGAAGCCAATTTCTATGTTTTCACATCTTGTTTCAGTGTAAGTACTGGGTAAGTTAGTGAAGGGTTCCTTGTCGTAACAGGCCCTTCTGTCATGTTATTACCCCCATGATTGATAGGGGTTTTCGAGCCCAATATCATAATCTACTAACTGTCCCTGCCATGTATGGTCAGGTACTGGCATTTCATGCTCTGGCCTGGGCCATGTCTGTCCTTGACTGCTCGTTGTGTCATTTACCAGGTTATTCCATGGTATTTTCTGCCATGTCATCTGTTGTCATTAAATTTCTTGCAATAGAAGGGTTTTCCGTAGCTCTGTCATTTATTCCAGAGATAGGTAGGGGATAAAAATCCTGACCCAAGGTTTGGTTTCATACTTGTTTTCATTTGTATGTGTGATACAATTTACTACAGGCTCTGCGCCATGTAAGCCTATTTTTATTGTGCCATTGAGCACTGGTAATAATTTTCGAAATCGAAATCATAGTTAATAGAGTGGCTATGCCACACGTGATTTGATACTGGCCCTGTATGCCAGCACTATTTTCCATGTTCCTGTCTCATTTCTGGTGTATTGATCTGTTACTTTTCGTAATTGTAATGGTTATCCAAACCAAAATCTTAGTCTACGGAGGGGCCGTATCCAATGGTCATCAGCATTCCGTGAGCTGAATAAGGCATTACCCGCCTTTACATATTTTCTAGCATCGGCCCTGACAGCCGTGCCCTTGAATAAGGCATTGCTTTCTTTTATGTTTTGTAAGCCTTTGTATTTTCTAATATAGGCTTTTCCTTTGCCTTTGTACTTTCTAATATGGCCTTTTCTTTTGCCTTTGCATTTTCTAACATAGGCTTTCCCTTTGCCGTTATATTTTCTTACATTGATATAGGTTTTTTCTTTGCCTTAATATTTTCTCATATTAATATAGGCTTTTCCTTTGCCTTCATAATTTTTAATATTAATATACGCTTTGCCTGCCTTGTCTTTCCATTTTTTAACATAGGTTATGTCTGCCTTGTTTTTGTAATTTCTAAGAATGGCTCTCCCTTTGCCTTTAATTCAGGCTTTTCCTTTGTCTTTAATTGATCGCACTGTCGGCCATTTCATTTGCCACGGCATTGTTTGCCACGGCATTTGAGGTGGGCTTCATTTCCTGCCCCCGCCTATGAGGTGGGTTCATTTCCTGCCCCCGCCTCGTGAGTGCCTGTATTGATCCCGTTCGTAGAAAAGGTAGGTAGCACACCTTCGCCGTCTGCAACACGCGCTATTCGGCGCGATGCTGGCGGTACGGGTCAGTTTCCGCGGAACTGCCTGTGGGAGCTTCATTTCCTGCTCTGCCCATGTCCAAGGAGTAGTGGTCACCCATCTGGCTATTAGAGCCATGGGCGCCCCGCGGGTCTTCCGCCCGTGGAGCCATCGGCGCCATAACACTCCCTGGCAGTTCCACATTGTGGTACTGGGGCCCCCGCGGCCACACTCGCAGTCGCGGCGATTTTGATCGATCTCTGAGGAGCATCCCGTGGGAGCTCTCACTTACAGGAGTTTCCGTTCCTTTGATTCCTGTGTGGTTGCCCGATGGACGCAGTTCTGTTCCGCGGCGGCCAACGCCGTGCGAGCGAACATGTTTTATTTTCGATCAAGTTTTCGATCAAAATTTTCACTCCCCATTTTCTATTTTGGCAGGCAGTCAACACGACCTGGACAGGGAGTCGTGCGTTTGGGCGCAACGACCCCTTCGCAAAAATAACAAACTCATGTGCGCACGGCCACCTTGGTTCGTGCGCATGCGTCATTCTGGCCGAACTGGGCCGACACTCCTTGTGGGTCTCGCCAATCATTCTTGATCTTGACCGTGTTGGCACGCGATTGCTCGTCACCTTCTTCTGACTGCGCAAGGAGGGGTTCCCGTCTTGAGGATCTGAGTTCCGTGATGATGCTATACGTCGGTGCCGGCAGATGATTGCCGGTAGATAGAGGTTGACAGCGGGTTGTTCCCGCCTCGTTCGTCAAATATTTTCGAAGAGCTGAAGGCCTGAAAGGGCTTTGCAAAATCGATTGGTCGTTAGAGCGTCCAAGTCCAACGAGAAAATAAAACAAGAATAATTTCCATCTACCGCGGCTTAATTTGGGGCATTTGAGTGAACGCCGCCATGCCGCGTTACCTCCTGGTGCTTCTCCCGCGCCGTGCAATTGCGCGGCGTTGCACCGTCGCGTCGCGCTCGTTCTCGGCTTGTCGATCCGCCAGTTGACCGGCGTCCATTCTGCCTTGGACCGGATGACCGCCTCTCTTCGGCGGTGTTCCCGTACGTCGTTTCTCTCGGTATCGAGCCGCAGGTGTCTCGATACTATTCGAATAGTGTCCTACGGGACAACTACGACGGAAATAATCTCATGGAGATGACAATAATGATATTGTGTTTAGTTGTTAGTGGTTCGAAACCGAGAGAGAATTCTTGTGTTGATTGAATCTGTCGCTGATTGAGAATCGCTAATCACGTCACAATACAGAAATTAATACTGAAAATAAATAAGGTGAAATAAGATAATAATTGTTGAACTTAGAGTAGAGGTCTCAGTTGCTACAAAGATCGGCACGCCGGACGTGGCCGCGTCGGCCGCAACAAGGCACGAAGACGAAGTCAACGTCGAGACTGTAATTCCTGAAATTTTGCATATGGCAACGTAGGCGAACCGTGTGGGCGGACCGCGATGACGACGCGCAAGGGGGGGTAGGAGACCTTTGTTTAGGTCTCCTCCGCTCGTGGAAGGCGAGCGGGGTCCGCCGGCTGGACCTGGGGAAGAGGGAACGGTAAAGAACGGGGCGGAGGGATGGTGAGCATCACCGCCATGAGATTTGTTTTTAGCTGGAAGTCGAGCGAGCCAGCGCAAACCCGCGTGACATGGCGTAACGTCGCCGAAACGGCAAACATAAGAAGTCCACCGCGAGACGAGGCGATATAAATCCGCCAGAGGGGTGAGATTTCATCACCATTATTGGCGACAATTTTTGCTGCTGTTGTATTGGGCCGGAAAGAACGGAGGACGGTCTTGCATTGTCCGTCACTTTTTTTCAATTTTTGGAACTCTCTCAGGATCGGCACATTTCCTAGTTCTTGGTTTTTGGTGTGAAACCTCTTGACCAGAACCCTCTATCCAAGGATGATTAGGCATCATCTTGTCATTCCTCAACGATGCACACATTTCGCTAAATACGTGTACCAGCTAAATAGTTAGAACTGCAGCATTGAGTCGATGGACATAAGCATGCTGACTTATACATGCATTTGACTGTATGAGATGGCCAATACCAATACTTACATACGATGTATTCAAATGTGGTGTGCCATCTTAAGTATGCATCTACACGATCATTCACTGTGAGGATATGGCCATCTCGTGAATAGTTGGGGAAATTCCTATCATGTTTCTTGTCTAAGATCATGGAATTGCTTGATTAAAAAATTTGTTAGCATTTGTTGAAAATTTAGCATTAGAAGGAGGAAATTTTATCTTGAAAAGATTCTTTTGTCGCAGGGCCAAAATGGGGGGGGGTTATGTCCCACAGTCGAAATGTTCCCCAGGTCCATACAAAATTGGAGAAAATTGACTGAGAATCAGGGGTCTGTCACCAGATATACACGTGAATCAAGCTTCGACCTGGCCTTGTTCTACCGGCCAAGCGTGAAGGCTCTTGCAAAGCTCTATGATGACGTCATTTTGTCAAAACAACCTCATATTACGTCATTGGGGAAAGCACTGGGGTTTGGCGAAAATGGGGGACGGGCGAAAGAATCTTTTCAGAATTAAATTGTCCCCGTCTTAGCATCACCTAGATAGGGGTGGTTGTAGGCGCGGGATAACACATGACACGAAAAAGCAGCAAATGCGAGATATTTTCGAATTCAACGACAATTTCATCTTTGAATGACATAGAAATAATTTGCTTTGTCCTTTGCCAAAAGAATGCTGTTCGCAAACGACCTCTGTTCTCGGTTGTTCTCTGCCAGTCCCTTCGAGTCGGATATCGAGTCGCACGTACGTTAGGAATTAATAATGATCTTGCTAAATAAGGTTGTTGTACTTCACTCTGGCACTGATAGGTACCACGTACCACCCTCGACAGGGTCCCTTCCTGGGAGTCCTTGATAGTAGGGAACCTTCAGTTACAAATTGAATAATAGTAAATAACTTGAAGCACGGACAATTAATGCGAAATATGTACATCACCTGTCCAGGGCGCCCAACGTACTTCCGCGCGTACGTAGAAGTGCCCCCTCCAGGCAGCAAGGAGCCACTATATGAGGTAACTTTTGACAGATGCCTCTTCTTAGTTTAGACACCCATCTGAGCAGCATTTGGGGGGCCCTCTGGACCCGTCTCTCCCAAGTGTGCCCCCTCACTCGCCCTCCCCCATGGAAGTCACCCAATGACAATCATCCACCTCTTGTCAGTGCCTCCCAGTACTGACCCACGTAGGAATTGAATCCACCAACACACGGGGCCCCCTCTGGCTCAGTGCTGGCTCTACGTAGGATCTAAAGCCATCCCCTGTGTGTGAAAGAGATCTAGTGAATGACACAGACACAAAGAGACAGACACAGTGGGTGCTCTCCACCATGCTCAAGCTGGTGTCCAGTGCCACCCAGCCCACTGAGCCTTCCCCGTCCATCCAGCCATCCCGCCCCGAGGATGCCATTGTGCTGGAACTTCCCCTGGCTCAGCAAGTGATATCCCATCCCAGTCCATCTTCCCACGGAGACACTGAGGATGAAGAGTGGTCAGATGTTGACTCCCCGAAGAAGTCCAAGGGGACCAAGGTTGCTGCCACAGCACCCAAGTTTGCCATCCCAGCCAGGGAGACCACCAAGGGCCATGGGGCCACGGCGGTGGCAACAGATCGACAGTCTTGTTTGTCTTCTCGGCTGACAGTGCCCTGTGCTCCAACCTGCTCTAGTGCTTCCCCTCCTTCACTGTCTTCCCGGCCTTCACCTTTTGCGCCCTCTGGTACTCCACTTCTTCCCACCTTCCCCCAGTCTCTGGAAAGACTCCGAGAGATCCACAGGTCAGGCTACTCTTGGTCCGCCAGCCCTGTTTTGATCAAAGTGGCAGCTTCTCTCTCTGACGACACGGAAAAGACAATTGACTTGATCCCCACCCTCGGCCACGGAAAGTGGGCACCACGATCCCCAAACGACCAGAACTCCCACTTCCCCCTCTTCTTTTGACAGAGATGATGAGGCATTCAGACAAAAGATCATCTACCCACGGCTGACACTTGCGTGCACCAGGGCGGGGTTCAAGGTGATCTGCAAACACAAATCGCCTCGAACTTCAACGGGGTACCCTTCTGTCATGGTGCTCTGCGCTCGGGCCGAGTTTCACGACGAGGCGTCCAACAAAAAAATCATTGACAAAAACCAGGCGAACTACACACACAAAACTGACGAGACAGATCACACTAGACTGCCACGGGGGGCTAACCGTCTGGACAGCCTAGCCACCCTCCCAGCCAAACGTCACGTCTCGGCATCCATAAGTCCCCAGTAGACGTTACATATGTCAAAATCTTCGTCTCAAAGAGCAGTTTTCAGATCTTACATCAAACAATGAATTCTTTAAAGTAACCTACCGAATTTTTTTCGCTTTTACGACTATTATCACATGAATATCAATAAATGTCTATTTTGTCTTAAAAAAAAACTATTTCATGAAACTTCTTTCAAACAACTTTTCAGTTAGTACAGAGAGACAGTGCAGTCATCCAAATTTCTTCATCAATCTTCCACCTCGCCATAAACTCTCGGTCATGCCAATTATCAAACCTGGATTGATAGCTAGCTCTTTCTTTCTTACTTATATTTGTTGATGTTCGGATTTTTGGTACTTGATTGACTCGTCCGAGAACTTGGTGCATCTCAAACTTGATTGGAACTAGATATTTGTTGCTCTGAATCACTGGCCTGATATCTGACCTCGAAAGTTGATACTCTAAAGACTCTCCATCTGAACCAATGACCTCGTACCACATAATACACAGAGCTACTTCTTTCTGGCCAGCCTTTTGCCCCCCATCGTATGACTGCATCTTCCCTGTGTTATTTTGACGTGTGCCCCAGCCACGTCAGTCCAGGTTTGGCACCACCCGACCCAACCAAAGTTGTTGGCGACCATCATCGGTTAGATGATTAAACATTGCCCACTCACCAACAGCGAGCTCCGCTGAAAATTTGTCACGGCACCTCGTATCTTGCTTAATCATCTGAGCAACACCGGGCCCCGACGTCTTTGTGCATTCTCTCCGTCGAAAGTCGTACGTGCCCAATGTCCCCTGATCTGTTGTACTGCCAGATGCTGTTGCCTCGCACCCCTGAATTGTGCGTGTTGCTGCTGTCCAACTTCCTGCTCCGTTCATGAGCTCGCTACCTCTTGCGCATGCAACGCTTCTGTAGGCACAGGCTGATGGGTGTAGTATCGCCAATCTATGGATTTCTTGGTCCAAATAGGCGACGCAAGCGGTGCATCTGGAATCAGACAGTCTCTTCTGCTACTGTCATTACTATCACTGCTCCCGTCATCACTGTCATCATCATTGCTTTCGGAAGAACTTTCATCATTGACGGACTCTGTATCATCATCCGATCTGCAGAGGGTTTTCCTCAGTCCATTCGACCAAAGCTTTCGAAAGCCACAGCATTTGCATTCACGGCCGTTAACGCATTCATGTCTTGCGTCCTCCAACTTATTACTCTCAAGACATGGCTGGAGGCAAGCAACAATTGTATCATACTTTGATGGTTTGGATATGATTTCTTTTATCCGTTTTAGAAAGCCAATGTCACGAGAGATATATGGCTCATGAACATCCTTTGCTGTAGAAATGTCTTCGCAGATTTTGTCGATCAGTGTGCAGGCTTCTGTTACACCCCGTCGCAAAGCGTTGAATCCTTCACAATTTCCGCACAGACATGCCGCGCTTGTAGCCTTTATCATTTCCCATGGTGCATTGTCACGCAAAACCTTTGGACAAGAGAACGGTATTTTTGGATATTGATATTTTTCTGCCAAAGTGGGATGTTCCTTGATAAACTTCAACCAGAGCTCGTCCATTGTCTCGAATCTGTGCATTGCTTGTTTTTTTCACGAATTGGGATGGGTACTTGGGATGTCTAAGTGTCACAGTGTCTCTCTTGCTTGGTGAAATTGGAACATGACCACGAAAGAATTTATCTATTGTTTGCTTGTCATGATCAGGGATTACATCCTTCCTTTGTTGCCTCTCATATGTGTCCACCACTGGCTCCATCCGTCTGAGCTTTGCAGAAGATTTCGAGGGATATGTTACTTCTGTCCCCCATGGTTGTAACTTCACAGTGCAAGATCCATCAGGATGCAAGGCAAGCAATGTTCCTTCGCAACCACGACATGTAACGAATTCGCCAACTTGAATATCGCCCTTCATTTCTATAAACTTATTAAATGCCGCTCGATTTTTCAATCCTAACCTAAAGTATTTTGAATTTCGATTCAATCCCATGTGGTCGCTGAACATACGTGCTGACACTATCTCTCCCGTACCAGGATGTCTCTGAGGAGCCAATACCGCTGTCAAACCGGTCAGAACTTGAGTGCTGTTGGTGGTGATTGAATTTCCCAAGCTACTGACAAAGGAAGCTATGCTATGTGTAATCGACTGTACGACTAAACACCGGTCATTCATTTCATCAGAAAGAACATCAAACTCATCCAATCCCTCGCCACGCAGATCGGTCAAAATCCACGAGAGCACAGAAGTTGCTTTGATGAGCTCCATGTTGCAGCTCTTCTTCAATTGGAGCATAACACTGCTTGCTGCTCGGGATTTAGCTTGGCGATGAGGAAAGTCTTCGCCCTCTTCCCATCCCTTCAAGGTCATTTCACTAACCCTGGTATCATGACCCTTCTTGCACTCAAAAGATTTCTGTTCGGAATCCTTCTGCATTCTGTGGATTTCATTTTCCGCCTTTGCCCACAAATGTTCCCAGGGAGATCTATTAGTCATGAAGTAGTTCCCCAAATCATTGTTGTAGTCCAGGTTGAACTTGTTTGCTTTTTCTGTGACAGCAGCGCGAACTTTCTCCATCATCATTCCTGCCGGATCATCAGACTCCCAAATATCCTTTGTTGAGCTAACATGAATTCGATTTGGTACTTTACAAGTAAAATACACGCCATATTTCACGACATACAATACAGCATTCCTGTTTCGGGTGGAGCTCTCATCCTTCTTATTCGCCTTCGCCCATCGCATGTGTGTTGGACCGACGTGATCTATTTTGATTTCTCAAATTGAACATTTTGGATGGGCCGTGGGCGACTTGTTTGGGTTGTGTTTCCTCGGAGACCGTCTCGGTACAAAAGGGGAAGAGTTTTTGTGTGGGGAGCTAGGAGACGGAGTTGTCTTCCTCAGAGAGCATCTTTGTGGGGTGCACACTGACTCATTGGGAGTCGGCTGACGTGGAGAGCGCCTTGGCGAACAAGGTGGAGGGTTCTTTGGCGTTGAACTAATACAGAGTGGCCAAAATGACAGGCTCAACATGTAGATAAGGAACCCAAACGGTTTTCGCCGATGTTTGTGATGCCCATCGGGTGTTGTCATAATGAAGTCATGAAAGTTCTCAAGAAGAAAATGGAGAAGAGAGAAAGCAATATTCATGGCTGTTGCAGAAGCGCAACTTGCTATGGAACGAGGTACTCTGACTGCAATGCGGATGAATGATGAAGTTGCTTTTCCGGCAGTTGCTGACACAATGCCAAATATACAAGCACAAAACAACGGAATGACACAGCATCCAATCGCACCGACGAGGAAGCATGCTCCTAGGCACAGCAGAGGCGCAGCAGTCATCCCCAACAAAATGAGCACCAATGCGGAAACCGCTGTACAACGTCTGAATGCGTGCACCGACTTGGCATACTGTGTGTCTTCTGATGGCGTACCCTCCGATGACGGCCCTTCCGCTGGCGGCCCATGTTAGCCCATTTGCTACTCTGGTGACCATGGGCAGCAAGAACACTAAAGCTGTGATGGTGAGTGAGAAGATCACCCATTTTGCAGTCTTGATCCGGCGATTTCTTGGAGAAAGATAAATTGCAGATGACAGGAGAAAATGGCATAAGCGAATCTTTATCCAATTATTAGTGGCTTCTACAAAATCAAAGAAACAATAGTTAGCTCAAATGCAGAGTGATCAGGGGACTCCAATGACACAATGTACTTACATGTTAGACAAACCCTGGGCTCTTGTGCGGAAGCTTTGAGTAAACACTGTACAGTGACTATTAGAATTAGCTACCATGGCATCTGTGCGTGCCCCAGAACACCCCCAACTGGAGTTCGAGCTTCCAGTTCGGCTCGAAGTCAGCGGGCAGTCACTTGA
>JALLOW010000009.1:0-24914 GCA_036939715.1 Shionodiscus oestrupii
AACGGCGGCGTTCGGTGTGCATACATTTCTAGCAGTCATGATAGTTTTGGTTATGTCAGAGGCAAGTTATCGACTTTCGGTCCCGGAAATCGCACGACCAGCCGTTCCCAACTAAAAACACCTCGCTGAATCAACGGGCAGGAACACTGTGTCGCTCTACTGGTTGGTCCTCGAAGCAGCGCAGCGCAGCCAGTCGCTGGGTCCGCGACACGTTCTTGAGTCTTGAGCGAATCTGACAGATGCGACACTGAACTGTCAGGCTACGTCGAGAAACTTCGTACGACGTCGGATAGTTGATGCACAAGGAACAGCCTTCGCTTCTTGCTTCCGGCACTTACACTCGTTCCGTCAGTTGATGCCGCGAGTGATGTTGGCCTGTGACACTTGGTGGAACATGGAACATCCCCAGTCTGGAGGCCTACTGACGGAACGAAAAGCGACAGCTGTCGATGTTGATGATCAACATCGCACGTACGAACGAAGCGAGATCACTTGGCCGATCGTGTGAATGATGTGAGTGTCACCTATTTACGTCAAAAGCTCCAGTGTAGTACCGAATCCTGCGTACACGTTGTACATCTTCTTCGTAAAGTCCATGCACTTAGTGAGACAGCGGCACTAACGTACCTTAATCTCAGCAAGAGTATCGGCCGACGCCGCGTGGAGGGTGCGAACCGTACAGTCGAACTCGGACTCGGAACGGCGCGTGGTCGCGACATGTACACACCCTCGTGACCCCGAGCGAACCCAAAGTTGTCATGGTGATGCAGCGCCGTAGAGTACCAAACTTGGGACTCGACCCCGGCGATGGTCGATGCTTTTGTTGAGATTAGGGTACGTGAGTACCGCTGTATCGCCAAGCGCTTGGTGATACGGCGGCACTAACGTACCCCAATCTCGACACTTGAGAAGTTTGCGCCGATCTGCTCCCGGGTTACTGATCTTCGATTCTCTAGCGTACTGTTCCTACGTTCGAGCGCTTGTGCCTTGAAATATTCGAACTCTTGTTCTTTCTCGAATACGAATCCTCTTTCTTGACTGAGTTCGCCCTCACCTACAGAGCTTTGAAGGGTATTTTCAACTCATGTGCACTGCGTCTTCGCAGAGTCATTTTCTTCTAACGTCAAAAACGACCGAATTTATTATGCCGCCCACACGAGTGCGACCGTTTCAAATTTTAAAATTTGGAGACGGATGTTGTGTTGTCGAGAGGAAACGTAAAAAACGACCCTGGTTTTGACCGTAAATCCCAGTTCTCTCGCCACGGGCTTAGGTAAGCACGGTCGCAATGCCACCATCGCATGGGGAAGGCCGCTGCGGTCACGATGATGCCCTTGTCTTCCGGGTCCCCGGCGTCGTCTTTTCAAATTTCAGGCGCGGATTGTGTTTAGGGCGGACGGAGGGTTCTGGAGTGCAGGACATGTACAATGTAGAATTAGAGTGTAAAGTAATGTAGACATGCAGAACTAGAACATAATCCTAGAACATAAGTCCTGCTGCTCGATGCAGTCACATCCGGATTTTGCAGCCGCAGCAAACTCTTGCGCACGCTCTTCATCAGAGTCATGCACATCATCTGGATTTCCGGGGAGCGGATTCGCGGGCGCGTTGTTCTCCTCCGCGTTGGGCTGCGCCCGAGCAAATTGGCCGTTGGGGCTGACCATGAGGATGCGCCAGTCGCTTTCAAGCATTCCCTCCTTCATGACGCATTCAACAATGAGTTCCAGGTTGTCACAATACTCGCGCGCGGAGCGTCACCAATTGCGCCAGCCCAACTATCTTCGCCATCGCGAAATAAAAAATGCCCCCAGCAGATCAACAATGCCGCCCAAATTTTGAGAAGAAGAGGCGGGCGCATCAAAAGGCAAGGGCATCAGCGAACGCGTCTCGTCGGGCCCCGTCGATTGATGCCAGCGAGGGGCTCCACTCACCGCACGAAGCGGGAGGACAAGATGACCGTCTGAATGGAGGGTCTTTTTTGCGCTACTTTTCTCAGAAGGTGTGGGGTGCGTTCGCGATTTCAAATTTTGAAATCGTCGCACTCGTGTGGGTGGCACAGTACGAAACGGACGAACGACCCGCACCAGCGAGGAGAACTTTCAGTTTTGAAAATGGGAAAGCAATGACGTCGCAACGGCGACCGCAACGAAAGGAGAGACTCGAACCGCAGCCGCCGCGGCGGCCGCGCTCGGAGACAGGAAGACGCGACGCATGTGCCGTGGGCGCTCACCTGACATCCACCGCGGCCTTTTGACGTCGACATTGCGTTAATTGCGTTTTTGTTTGCAGCAAGATGGTGATGATTGTCGTTGGTGAACGCTTTGTGATGGCTTTGTGATGCGCGCGTCAGACCGGGCCTGAATGCTCGATGGCGGAGGTCGCGCTCGCGTCCAGTTTTCTGCTGGCTACGGTTGTCGTACCGGGACCTTTTTTGCACCACTATCAGTTCCTGCAAGGACCCATGAGGGGTGCCGCAAGATCACGCACTTTGAATGGGCACAGGGAGCACGGTTAGCCGGTCATCTAAAAACTCAATCAAGGCACTTTTCATGAAACACGACCCTCTGAGAGCTGTCGGCCGTTGACTGGTGCCTCTCACTCAAAGTGTTCCTGCGTAGACTCACGTGACGGAGCATGGCCGAGGGTTGACCATTTGTCAAAATTTCAGGGAAAGCAGGGGTGCTTGGGGGCCATTGTCGACACAGGGCAGAGACGCTCACCTGCTCACGAACCACCCCTACACTGAAACAGTTCCTCTGTTGGAAAGAAACAAGACCGCCTCAAGCTCGCAAGCGGCTTGCAGCAACTTGCCGTCTCACTTTTTGTCTTCGAGCAAGGCAAGTGATGTTTTGCAGCTGCAATCGGTGGTCCACGATCGTCGCCATCGATGGTCGCAGGCGACGACCTGCACAGGGTCCGGCATTGACGGATGCGAAGTCCCAGATACGGACGACGTGGCCAGCGAGCGGCGGGGCCGATGCCCGCGCGCCCTTCCAAGCCGGGGCTCCACGTTTGTTGCCAGCGATGGTTGCCGGCGACGATCGACGCAGAGCCCGGCAAGGACCGATGCAAAGTCCTTGTGACGAATGACGAGACCGGCGAGCGGCGGCGTTGACGCCCGCAGTCCCCGCCCACCGGGGCTACACACTCGTCGCCGGCGATGGTCTCCGGCGACGAACGACGCCGAACCCGGCGACGCTTGACACGAAATTCAGGCGACCAACTACGCGACCGACGAGCGGCTCCACGATTGTCGCCAGCGACCGTCGCGGGCGACGACCGATGCTGAGCTCGGCATCGGCCGACATGAAGTCCCGGCGACGGACGACGCGACCAGCGAGCGGCAGGGTCGATGTCTGCGCGCCCCTGCCAGCCGGGGCTGCATGCTCGTCGCCGGCGACCATCGCCGGCGACGACCGACCACCGACACGGAGTCCCGGCGACGGACGGCGTGATCGGCTGACGGCTTGGCGATCGTTGTCGGCGACCGTCGCCGGCGACGAAAATCTGGAACGTTCTCAGTTTAGAACGTTCTTGGCATTTGCCCAGCGACAACCAACGCAGAGCTCGGCATCAACTGACATGAAGTTCCGGCGACAGACGACGCGACCGGCGAGCGGCGGGGTGGATGCCCGCGCGCCCCTGCAAGCCAGGACTCCACGTTTGTCGCCAGCGATGGTCACCGGCGACGATCGACGCAGAGCCCGGCAAGGACCGATGCAAAGTCCTTGTGACGGACGCGACCGGCGAGCGGCGGCGTTGACGCCCGCAGTCCCCGCCCGCCGGGGCTGCAAATTTGTCGCCGGTGATGGACTCCGGCGACGACCGACGCCGAGCCCGGCGACGATTGACACGAAGTTTCGGCGACGGACGACGCGACCGACGAGCGACTCCACGATCGTCGCCGGCGATTGTCGCCGGCGACGACCGATGCTGAGCTCGGCATCGGCCGACATGAAGTCCCCGCGACGGACGACCCGACCGGCGAGGGGCGGAGTCGACGCCCCCACGCCCCTGCCAACCGGGGATTTACGATCGTCGCAAGCGATGGTCGCCGGCGACGACCGACATGGAGCCCAGCACCGACGGATGCGAAGTTTCAGCGAGGCTGTTCTGAGTGTTGCAGATTTTCGGAAAAGCTCAGAAAAATCTTGAACATTCTTGATTTAGAACGTTTTAGACGCATGCAGGCACGGCGCGGCCGTGGCCCGCAGCGCATTGCCGGCACCGCTGATGGCGCTTCTGTGGGCACGTCTGGCAGTACGTCGTTGACAGTCGGCACCGCCGACGGCACAGCCGCGGCTGTGGGCATGGCCGACGGCTCGTCTGTGGGCACGGCGGACGGCACGTCCCTGGGTGTGGCTGACAGCGCGTTGCGGGCACCGCTGAGGGCGTGTGTGTTGGCATGTCCGGCAGTACGTCCGTGGTCACGGCCGCGGCCGCGGCCGCGGCCGGCTGCACGTCGGCATGCCCAAAATGCGATCGCCATCAATGCGCTCGCCATGTGCGCCCCATTCGTAAATGCGCTGGCTTTCCTCAAGATGAGGCCGTAGATGCGCTCGCTTTCCCGGTAAATGCGCTCGCCTTCCTCAACACAAGGCATGACCTGCGCTCGCCCCCTCAAACAAGGCTGTAAACGTGCTTGCCACCAATGGAAAAACCTCAGCAGTCTTGGTTCTATCCCACCTGTAGTCATTTTGCTTGTTTTTGAGGTCAGGGCGCCAAATGGCGCGTCGCCACAGAATCGCCGGCGCGTGCTCCTTCCCGTCGCGCAGCGCTGTCGCTACGGTGTCCCGCCGCGGTCGTTGCGGCGTCCCGCTGCTGTCGCTGCGAGATCCCGCCGTGGCCGCTGCGGCGTCCCGTCCCGCCGTGGCCGCCCCTGCTGCGGCGTCCCACCTTTGTCGCTACGCCGCTGCGGTCTCTGCGGGATCCCGCCGTGGCCGCTGCGGCGTTCCGCCGTGACCGCTGCGGCGTCTCGCCGTGGCCGCCCCTCGCTGCGGCGTCCCGCCGCGGTCGCTGCGCCGCCAAGGGTCCCGCAGTGACCGCTGCGACGTTCTGTTACTGTCCCTGCGGGATCCCGCCGTGGCTGCTGCAGCGTTGTGCCGTGACCGCTGTTGCGTCCCGCCGTGGCCGCCGCTCGCTGCGTTGTCCTGACGCGGTCGCTGCGCCGCTGTGGCGTCCTGCAGTGGCCACTGCGGCGTCCCGCTGCTGTTCCTGCGGGATCACGCCGTGGCCGCTGCGGCGTCCCGCCCTGACAGCTGCGACGTCCCGCCGTGTCCGCCGCTCGTTGCGGCGTCCCGCCGCGGGCGCTGCGCCGCTGCGGCGTCCTGCAGTGGCCGCTGCGGCATCCCGCTGCTGTCGCTTCGGGATCCCGCCGTGGCCGCTGCGGCGTCCTGCAGTGGCCGCTGTTCGCCACGTTGTCTGCGGTCGCTGCGCCGCTGCGGCGTTCCGCAGTGGCCGCTGCGGCGTCCCACTGCTGTGGCTGCGGGATCCCGCCGTGGCCGCTGAGGCGTTCCGCCGTGACAGCTGTTGCGTCCCGCCGTGGGCGCCGCTCGTTGCGGCGTCCCGCCGCGGTCGCTAGGCCGCTGCTGCGTCCCGCGGTGACAGCCGCGGCGTCCTGCCGTGGCCGCCGCTCCCTGCAACGTTCCACCGCGGTCGCTGCGGCACTGCGGCGTCCCGCCGTGGCCGCTGAGGCGTCCTGCTGCTGTCGCTTCGGGATTCTGCCGTGGCCGCTGCGGCGTCCCGCGGTGACCGCTGCGGCGTCCTGCCGCGGCCGCCGCTCGCTGCGGCGTCCCGCCGTGGCTGCTGCCGCGTCCTGCCATTGCCGCTGCTCGCTACGGCGTCCCGCCGCGGTCGCTACGCCGCTGCGGCGTCCCGCCATGGCTGCTGCGGCGTCCTGCTGCTGTTGGTGCGGGATCCCGCCGTCACCGCTGCGGCGTCCGGCAGTGACCGCTGCGGCGTCCCGCCGTGGCCGCCGCTAGCTGCGGCGTCCCGCCGCGGTCGCCGCGCCGCTGTGGCGTCCCGCCGTGGCCACTGCGGCGTCCTGCCGTGGCCGCCGCCCGCCGCGTGCTGCGGCGTCCCGCCGCGGTTGCTGCGCCGCTGCGGCGTCCCACTGTGGCCGCTGCGGCGTCCTGCCGTGGTCGCCGCTCGGTGCAGCGCACCCCGCCGTGGTCGCTGCGCCGCTGCGGCGTCCCGCCGTGGCCGCCGCGGCGTCCTGCTGCTGTCGCTGCGGGATCCCACCGTGGCTGCGGCGCCATCCCGCCGTGACCGCTGGGGCGTCCCGCCGTGGCCGTCGCTCGCTGCGGCGTCCTGCCGCAGTCGCTGCGCTGTGGCGTCCCGCCGTGGCTGCTGCGGCGTCCCGCGGTGACCGCTGCGGCATCCTGCCGTGGCTGACGCTCGCCGCGGCGTCCCGCCGCGGTCGCTGCGCCGCTGCCGCGTCCCGCCGGGGCCGCTGCTGCGTCCTGCTGCTGTCACTGCGGGATCCCGCTGTGGTCGCTGCGGCGTCCCGCGATGACCGCTGCGTTGTCCCGTCGTGGCTGCCGCTCGCTGCGGCGTCCATCCGCGGTCGCTGCGACGCTGCAACGTCCTGCCGTGGCTGCTGCGGCGTCCCGCCGTTGCCGCTGCGGCGTCTTGCCGTGGCCGCCGCTCACGTTTGCGTCCTGCAGCGGTCGCTACACCGCTGCGGCCTCCTGCCGTGGCCGCTGCCGTGTCCTGCTGCTGTTGCATCGGGATCCCGCCGTTGCCGCTGCGGCGTCCGGCGGTGACATCTGCGGCGTCTGTTGTCGCTGCGGGATCCCGCTGTGGCCGCTGCGGTCCTGCGGTGACCGCTGCGGCGTCCCGCCGTGGCCGCCGCTCGCTGCGGCATCCCACCGCGGTCGCTGCGCCGCTGCGGCGTCCCGCCGTGGCCGCTGCGGTGTCCTGCTGCTGTCGCTGCGGGATCCCGCCGTGGCTGCTGCGGCATCCCGTAGTGACCGCTGCCGCGTTCTGCCGTGGTCGCCGCTTGATTCCGCGTCTCGCCGCGGTCGCTGCGCCGCTGCGGTGTCCTGCCGTGGTCGTTGCGGCGTCCCGCCGTGGCCGCTTCGGCGTCCTGTTGTGGCCGCCGCTCGCTGCGGCCTCCCGCCGTGGCCGCTGCGACGTCCTGCTTCTGTTGCTGCGGGATCCCGCCTTGGCTGCTGTAGCGTCCCGCGGTGACCGCTGCGGCGTCCTGCCGTGACCGCCGCTCGCTGCGGCGTCCCACCGCGATCGCTGCGGCGCTGCAGCGTCCCACCGTGGCCACTGCCGCGTCCTGCTGCTGTCGCTTCGGGATCCCGCCGTGGCCGCTGCGGCGTCCCGCGGAGACCGCTGAGGCGTCCCGCTGTGGCCGCCGCTCGCTGCAGCGTCCCGCCGCGGTTGCTGCGCCGCTGCGGCGTCCTGCCGTGGCCGCTGCGGGGTCCTGCCGTGGCCGCCGCTCGCTGCAGCGTCCCGCCGTGTTCGCTGCGCCGCTGCGGCGTCCCGCTGTGGTCGCTGCGGCGTCCTGCTGCTGTCGCTGCGGGATCCTGCCGTGTCTGTTTCGGCGTCCCTCCACAGCCGCTGCGGCGTCCCGCCGTGGCCGCCGCTCGCTGCGGCATCCCGCCGCGGTCGCTGCGCCGCTGCGGCGTCCCGCTGTGGCAGCTGCGGCGTCCTGCTGCTGTCGCTTCGAGACCCCCCAGTTGCCGCTGCGGCGCCCCGCAGTGACAGCTGCGTCGTCCCGCCGTGGCGGCCGCTCGCTGCGGTGTCCCGCCGCGGTCGTTGCGCCGCTTCGGCGTCCTGCAGTGGCCCCTGCGACGTCCCGCTGCTGTCGCTGCGGGATCCCGCCGTGGCCGCTGCGGCGTCCCGCCGTGACCGCTGCAGCGACCTGCCGTGGCCGCCGCTTGTTGCGTCATCCCGCCGCGGTCGCTGCGCCGCTGCAGCGTCCTGCAGTTGCCGCTGTGGCGTCCCGCTCCTGTCGCTGCGGGATCCCGCCGTGGCCGCTGCGGCGTTCCGCCGTGACCGCTGTCACGTCCCGCCGTGGGCACCGCTCGTTGCGGCGTCCCGCCGCGGTCGCTTCGCCGCTGCGGCGTCCTGCAGTGGCCGCTGCTATGTCCCGCTGCTGTCGCCGCGGGATCACGCCGTGGCCGCTGTTGCGCCCTGTCGTGACCGCTGCGGCATCCCGCTGTGGCCGCCGCTCGTTGCGTCGTCCTGCCGTGGTCGCTGCGCCGCTGTTGCGTCCCCCCGCGGCCGCTGTGGCGCCCCGTTGCTGTCGCTGCAGGATCCCGTCGTGGCCGCTACGGCGTCCCGCCGCGGCCCCTGCTCGCTACGGCGTCCCACCGCGATTGCTGCGCCGCTACAGTTTTCCACAGTGGCCGCTTCGGCGTCCCGCGCGCTGTTGTTGCTTCAGGATCCCGCCGTGACTGCTGCAACGGTCCGCCGTGGCCGCTCAGGCGTCCCGCCGATGATGGGGGGGGGAGGCGGGAGGGGCGACTAGTGTGGGATCGGCGAGGTTGTTGCGAGGCCACTGCAAGGCTACTCCAGAACACTGGAAATGCACTCGCCTCTTCCAAAAAAGCTAGCGCATTTCCAGCTTTCAGAAAGCGAGCGCATGGCGAGCGCAAATGAAGGCGAGCGCATTTAGGGTTGCCCCTGCACGTCCGTGGGTACAGCCAACGGCACGTCCCTGACGCGTTGCCGACAGCGCTTTGCGGCCACCGCTGATGGCACGTGTGGCACGCAACTGGGCGTGGTTGGCAGCGCGTTGCGGGCGTGGCCAACG
Organism: Shionodiscus oestrupii; assembly: GCA_036939715.1. Lineage (NCBI taxonomy): Eukaryota > Bacillariophyta > Thalassiosirophyceae > Thalassiosirales > Thalassiosiraceae > Shionodiscus > Shionodiscus oestrupii. The sequence goes on from JALLOW010000009.1 coordinate 8,768, forward strand.
GCGCATGCGTGGGCAAGGCGGTCGGCCTGCGGGCACGGCCGACGGCGCGTCCGCGGGTGTGGCTGACGGCGCGTTCGTTGGCAAGGTTGTGGGCGTAGCCACACATGCCATTGGGTCACTGATCTTCTAAAAAGTAACAAGTTGTGTAAGTGATTACACTGCTGGACAGTGTCGGGCAAGGTTGTGGGGTCGCCGACGGCGCATCCGTGAGCGCCGTCGACGGAACGTTCGGGGGGGCTCCCCCGGGCGCGGAGAAAGGCGCGTCCGTGGCCACCGCTGACGGCATGGCTGTGGGCATGTCCGGCAGCATGTCTGAGGGCGCGGCCGATGACACGTCCGCAGGTGCATCCCCGGGCGTGGTCGGCGGGGCGTGTTCGGACGGCACATCCATTGCCATGGCTGGCGGTGCATCCGTGAGCGGCATTTTCGTGGGCGCACGCCTTGGCGCGAGCAACTGCAACTTCGCGGCCACTGCCGATGGGGGCCGTGGGCATGTCAGACAGCACGTTTCAGGGCGCGGCCGACCGCACGTCTTTGGGCACGTCCGATGGCACGGCTGGAAGCATGGCCGACAGCGCGTCCTCGACCACGGCCGACGGGGCGGCCGCGACCATGTCTGGCAGCACAAACAGGGGCGCGTCGACAGCGCACAACCATGAGCGCGGCCGACAGAACGTTTGTGGGCGCCCCTGGGCGCGTCCGACGGCGTGTGGCCACGCCCGATGGCACGGACGTGGGCATGTCCGGCAGCACGTCCGAAGGCGCGGCCGACCACTTGTCCACAGGCGCATCCCTGGGTATGGCTGGCCGGGCTGTTCATTGGTGCAGTCTGAGGCACAAATAGGAGCGTAGCCAACGGCACGTCCATGGGCACGGCTGACGGTGTGGGCCCGACGAAGGGCAAGTTCGTGGCCACGGCCGACGGCACGGCCGTGGGCGCAGCGGACAGCACGTCCAAAGGCGTGGCCCACAGCAACAGCACGTCCGTGGGCACGGTCGAGGGCGCATCCGAGAGCAAGGGCGAAAGAACGTTCGTGGGCGCCTCTGAGTACGCCGGCGGCGCGTGTTTGGCCACGGCCAACGGCACTGCCGACAGCTCGGCCAGCGGCACGCCCGTGGGCACGACCGCCGGCGGACGTGGTCGTGGGCACGTCGACGGGCAAGGCGGACGGTGGCGCGTCTGTCGGCACGGCCGATGGCCAGTCCGTTGGCACGGTCGACCGCACGTCCTTGGGCACGGCCAATGGCCCGTCCACAGGCGCGGCCGGCGGCATGGCCGACAGCGCGTTGTTGACCACGGCTGACAGCGCGCTTTTGACCACAGCCGACATCACCGTGGCGGCCGACAGACGGCCGTGGGCATGTCCGGCAGCACGTGCGAGGACACGGTCTACGGCGCAACCGTGAGCGCGGCCGACAGCGCGTCCTTGGCCATGGCCGACGGATCCGCGAGCGGCATGTTTGTGGGCGCGCCCCTGGGCGTGACCCACCGCAATTCCTTTGCCGCGACCGACGGCACGGCTGCGCGTGCGAGGGCGCGGCCTGTCGCACGTTCGTGGGCGCGTCTGACGGCACGCCTGTGCGTCTGTGAGCTAAGCCGAAGGAACGTTCGTGGGCGCGTCCCTGGGCGCGTCCGAGGGCGCGTCCGCGGGCATGGCTGACGACACGGCCGATGGCACGGCCGGCGGCATGGCCGACGGTGTGTCCGACGACACATCAGGCGGCACAGCCGGTTGTAGACCGACAGTAAAGCCAGCAGCATGTTTGTGGGCACGGCCGATGGCATGGTCAGCGGCATGCCGGAGGGACGGCCACAGGCGCGTCCCTCGGTGCGTAAATGGGAGTGTCACTTTGCACGGCCAATTGGGCACGGTCGTGGACAAGGCTGATGCCGCATGCGCTCCCAAACCCTTCCACACACCCTCGTCTTCACGCCGACCATGTGCCATTGTTGTCCTTTCGGTAAATGCCAAGAACGATCTAAGCTAGGAACGTTCTAAGTTTTAAAAATGCGGAACGCCTAGCTTTGTTGTTCGAATTCGAAAGAAATTTAAATTTGAAATTCGGAATTCGAATTTTCATTTCATTTTTGGCTTTTCTGGGTGTTCTAGATTTTCGGAAAAGCTCAGAAAAATCTAGAACGTTCTTAATTTAGAACGTTTTAGACGCATGCCTCAGCCAGGTAAATGCTGAGAATGTTCTAAACTGAGAATGTTCTATATTTTCCGAAAATCTAGAACGCCTGGCTTTGTTGTTCGAATTCGACAGAATTTTAAGTTTAGAATTCGGACTTTAAATTTTCATTTCATTTTTTGCTGTTTAGGGTGTTTAGATTTTCGGAAAAGCTCAGGAAATCTAGAACATTCTCAATTTAGAACACTCTAGACGCATGCCTCGGCGACCATCGCCGGCGACAAAACCGACACGAAGTCCCGGTGACGAACGACGCCATCGGCCAACGGTTCCACGATCGACGCCGGCGACCGTCGCCGGTGACGACCGACACCGAGCTCGCCATCACCTGACATGAAGCTCTGGCAACGGACGATGCGACCGGCGAGCAGCGGGTTCAATGCCCGCGCGCCCCTGCAAGCCAAGGCTCCACAATCGTCGCCAGCTGTGGTCGCCGGTAACGACCGAGGTGGAGCCCGGCATCGACGGATGCGAAGTCCTGGCGACAGATGACGCGACCGGCGAGCGGCGGGGTCAACACCCGCGCGCCCCTGCCAGCTGGGGCTGCACGCTCATCGCCGGCGACCATCGTCGGCGACGATTGTGGAGCCCGGCGACCACCGACACGAAGTCCCGGCAACGGACGACGCAATCGGCCAACGGCTCTACGATCGTCGCCGGCAACCGTCGCCGGCGACGACCGACGCGAGCTCGGCATCAACCGACACAAAGTCCTGGCGACGGAAACGCGACCGGCGAGCGACGGCGTCGACGCCCGCGCGTCCCTGCTAGCCGGGACTCCTCACTCATCGCCGGAATCGGTCGCCGGCGACGACCGACGCGGAGTCCGGCAAGGAGGCAAAAATGGCCTCCGGCCTCGCATCGATTTTAAACCAAACGAAACTGCAAATCACTAGCTTCGCATCGCCTGCACCGCACCAAGTGAAGCGCACTGTCCCAGCGTTGAGCCAAAACGAAAAGACCTGACGAAGTCGCGGCAAATTCTCTCCACGCCGCATCAAAAATGGAATGTCTGAATGTTTCTGGAGCAGCCCGAGCCGCTGAAACAAACCGAGACGCACCTCGTCAGACGCCGCCATCAAGCACGTCCACAACAGCTTCGCATTGCCTGCGCCTCGTCTTCTCACCACATCCCACTGAAACCGACGCAACTCCCGTCGAAAGCCCACGATCGAACCCAGCGCTGTTGGCGCAATCGAAAGCCCATGACTGAACCCGCGGCATCGGTGAGCGCCGTTCTGTCAAACGAAATGCTGAGCCCCCCAGCGGCTTGGACAATGGGACGCAATAGCCGGGGGCGGTCACCGGCACTGACAGTGCCAAACCCCCCCGGACCGGCTCGAGGATTTGGACGAGGCCGGGGGCTGGCGCCGATGTGGACAGTGCCGAGCCCCCGGCTTCGGTGATGGGAAGCGATGACCAGAGACAAACGCTGGAGTCGACGGTGCCAAGCCCCCCGGGCCGCTTGGATGAGGCCGAGGGCTAGCGTCGATGCAGACGATGCCGAATCCCCCCGGCTTCGACGATGGGACGCAAAAGCCGGGGGCGAGCGCCGGCATCGTCGGTGCCAAGTTAGGCAAAGCTCCCTCGAAAGGCGCTCCCTCTCGAGAGGAAGCACTTGGGCGGCACTTCCTCTCGAGGAGGCGGCGATCTCTCGAAAGGAAGTGTTCGGGTGGCGCTCTCCCGAAAGCAAAGTGTTCCGGTGGCGCTCACTCAAGGGAAGTGTTCGGGCGGCGCTCCCTCGAAAGGGAAGTTTTCGGGCGGTGCTCCCTCGAAAGGAAGTGTTTGAGTGGCGCTTTTCGGACGGCGCTACCTCAAAGGGAAGGCGGTGTTCCGGGCGACGCTCCCTCAAAAGAAGTGTTCGGGTGGCGCTCCGTCAAAAAAAGGGTTTGGGCGGCGCTCCCTCAAAGGGAACCTTTCAGGCGGCGTTTCTTCAAAAGGAAGGGTTCCGAACAGCGCTCCCTCGAAGGGAAGAGTTCGAGTTGCGCTCCCAGCCTTTTGGCTGATTGACTACTCAGTTACTCAGTAAGAATGCTGTTCTGGGACACTGGTACACTCACACTTATTTTTATCAATAACACCTGAATCAAACAAAAGGAGGTAGGTGCAGCCATTCAGTGATTCCCCACGTGTCAACATCGTCATGACACACAACGTGCAGATGAATCTCATGATGGTGCGGAGGCTAAGCGAAATCACAGGCGGCAGCACAAACGGCAGCACCAGTGGCAACACCAGGGCAACCCGAACAGCAACCCCAACGGCAGCACGGACGGCAGCATAAACAGCGGCACCATCAGCAGTATCAATGGCAGCACCAACGGCAATCCCAACAGCAATCCCAACCGCAACACCAGCACGACGGGACGATTCTGATGAACGTCGTGGAGTTTACAGAAAGGCACTTACTGATTGTTCTTTCTCTTTTTTTTTGACATCCTCGATTGCCCAGTAGCTACTGGGTCACACCCGTGCTTTCAAACGTGCCCTTCATTCTCAACTTTTCTCCTCTCATTTTCCGCTCACAGACACTCACTCTCCTCTTACTGACACAATGGACGACGATGTGTCCTTCCAGGTGTGCGACCCGTGCGAGCACGCCGGGTCGCCCGATGCGGCACCGTCACGTGAACCTCCACGCAACCCCCTCCCGGTCGATGCTGATGCATTGCGCCTGTGGACGCTGCACGCGCGTGTCCCATACTTGCTGCAGCATCTGTGGAGAGTGCCCATCGAAGAAATTGATCAGATGGTAGCAGACAAGAAGATTTTCCGATGCGATTACGACAAGGTCATGGCTTACGTCCAAGCTGCGGCCACCTACCTGCCTGCTGGTGACTGGAGGAAGATGGAGCTGGCACTCAATGGTGGACTGTTGTCTCGAGAGGGGCACAAAGCAGTACTTCACAGGTGGAGCCTCGTTGGAGTCACCCGGCCACTCAGTGAGACCTACTGGCATGATCCCGAGCGCACGCGCTACATGCCACGTCGTCCTCGCAGAAAGGATCGACGGTGGAGGAAGATTCGCGCGCACAACAGGGCCAAAGAAGCGGCCGCTTTGGAGAGACAGGCTCCCCAGCAGGCTCGGAGAGAGCATCTTGAATCCCGTCGCATCCTGACCCTCGCGTCAGTCCCAAAGCGTCGCGACAGAGAAGTGGAGGACGCGGAGGAGGAAGAGAGACGCACCCCTCGGCCGCGCAACCGTTTGAAGGTTATCATCAGGAAGCAAAATGTGGAGAGATACTACAGGAACCTTCGTCACACGGACCGTTCACGTCCCAAGCCCGTGCGCGTGGCCCGGGTGTGCGGCATGCGCTACTTGCGACCAAGGCGACGTCGCACCACACACACTCCCACTCACCGTGACCTACCGAGATCGGCCATCCTTCGCGCACGACGCCAGAAAGGGAGATTCAAACCTGCTCGTCGCAAAAGGCGTTGCCGCACCCACGCCACAGACCCTCCCGCGCAAGCTCGATCCGCCAGGGTGGAGAACCTGACCTCTGGCAGTACGAATGACAACACCAACGACAGCACCCACAGCAGTACAAACGACAACCCCAACTACAACCCCAACGGCAGCACCAACGGCATCATCAACGGCAACCCCAAAAGCAGCACCGACAGAAGCACCGACGGCATCACCACCAGCAGAATCGCCAGCAGCACCACCGGTAGCACCACCGGCAGCACAAACGGCAGTAAGAAGAGCCGCACCAACGCCATCGGCAGCACCAACGCCATCGGCATCACCGACACTTTCAGTAGATCCAACACAATCGGCAGCACCAGCGCGATCGGCAGCACCGACACTGTCGGTAGCACCAACACCATCGGCAGCACCACCGGCACCGACACCGACACCAGTGCCAGTACCAACCCTAACTACAACCTTTGCACCAATCTCAGCATTAACCGCAAAATCAACCTTAGCTCGGAGCTCGAGCTTAAGCAAGAGTTAGATCCCAAGCCGGAGACCAAGCCGGAGACTAAGACTGAGCCAGAGCCCAAGTCGGAGCCAAAGGCGGAGCCCAAGTCAGAGCCTGAACTCAAACCTACGTCGGTGACCAAGTTCGAGCCCGAGTCTAAGTCCCAGCTAAATTTTGAGCAAAAGTCTAAGCCAAAGCCCGGTCCGGAACCCAAAATTCAGCCCAAGTCAGAATCCGACCTTGACACGAACTTCAAGCGCGAGCCAGAGTCTCCTTTGTCTGTCGTGACTCAAACATCTCAGGCTTGCACAGAAATTGAGCTTAAAATCAAGCTTATTACCGGGAGATTTTTTTCTGTCAGGCTGCAGCCCAGTGCATCCATAAGAAGACTCAAAGCTGTGATCGCAACTGACCAAGGCGTGCCTGAAAATGTACAAAACTTATATTGCAATAAGAAGCATCTCGAGGACAAGCAAACATTCAATCATTACAACATTGGGCCCAGGGATACTGTTTGGCTCATTCTTCCACTCGCTGCTTCTGGAGACAACTTCAATGACGGAGGAAACACGCAACCAAATCAGGCAACAAATAGCCCGATACCTACAGAACGATATGACTCACGTGCTGCAATGCCTTGCGAAGACAGCATCAACGCAGAGGAAGAGCAGGAAGATGCTGAAATGGAGCCCGAAACAGAGGATGATGATGATGATACACCTGATGATGATGACTACTTTGATTTGGACCGAATACGTGCAAATAGATCACACCTTGATGAAGGATGGGAAGCTGTGGATGATTCAGTGGACGATGTAGTTGATTGTAACGAGGATAGTGTGAAAAAATGGAGATCATGCAAAAAAGGTGTTCAGCCAATAACGGTCAATGGTGCAAAACAAAGGCAATGGATGGTGTGCAAAACAGAACTGACACAGATTAAAGAACAGTGTAAGAAAATATTTCGTACAGAACATCCTACCCGTACTCACATTGTGAAGTACTTCTATGGAAAGGATTCTGCTCTCGCGAATTTATTTCAGAACAGTCTCGGCTGGAGCCATGAACAATTCTTACTCTTTTGGGCAACAAACACCAAGCTCATGAGTGTGAAATGGACTTCAGCTGAACTTTATGACGAAGAATATCCAAATTCTATCGAGAATTTACTGAGAAAAGAAGAATTCATTCAATGCTGGAAAGATGTCTGCAATGCGGGTCTCCCGGGGCAGCACGAAATGCCAGGAAACATATCTTTGTTCTGGGAGGAGGTCGAAAATACTGTGAACAAGCTATTCAGAGATTTAGTAATTGTTGGACGGAATGGGAAGCAACAGTGGCTGATAGATGACGACAAGATTCATCATGAAACTCACCCTAAGTATCATAAAATTTTCAACGTCAAAACTTTGAAGCATGTTCGGGATAATCGTTGGGGACATGTAATGGATACTCTCGTAGCTCCTGCACTGATGATGGTGGGCGATGTAAGGACACACAGGCGCAACTCAAAGCAAATTGACAACCTCAAAAATCAGGTGTTTGGTTCCGCCTTTGGTACTGACGCTTTGAAAGCACCAGACCTTAGTGGATTTTCACTTATGTTTGATCGCGGCTACTCGTTTGAGCTTTCTTTCTTGGATTTATTGATACCTGCAAATTTGGATACAACGTGTTCGACCCAGAGAGGGAAAAACATTCCTTTTGATTTTGGTCACAAGCTGAAACAAGATGACCCAAGGGTTAGAGTTGAAGAAATAGGTGTGATGAGTTATCAGGTGAAGACTAAGGAGTACAATGGAAGAAAACTGGCATGTGGAGCCTTAAGGACTGGAACTGGCAATGTCGTCCTTGCGCAGTCAACTGAACACACCACAATCAGCATCGATTTTGTGACGGATGGAGCATCATGGGGAACTTTGTGGAATGAAAATAGAGAGAAGCTAAAGTCCAGAGGGTTTCATTTAGAAGCAGCACAAGCAAGCAACAAAGATGAGAAATTTACGATTCACAAAAGATACATGCAACTTTTCTTCGAACTCAAAATCCGGCAAACTACTACAAGACCAAATCACGTAGAATGGCATCTAGCACGTAGATTTAGTTTCACCTCCAGACAAATATGGGCATTCATAATGGACACATGGCGCCATTTTTTTGACATAGAGGACGAGGATGCGCAAATGGTGTTTGCTTACCTATGGAAGAATTATGATGTGTCCGAGCGAAAGGAAGACAAGGAAAAAGCTGACCGGGTCTCTGAAGCTGAGTTCTCTTGCGATGAGTCAGTGACCACTTGCGAATATAGCCATGAATGTTCAATTGAGGAGTTGTTACAGAACGGCGCAGAAAAAGACAACATAGAGCAAGAAGTTCAAATATTTGTGCACTCAATTTTAGAAGATTTGAGTGACGAGGATCCGGAAAAGAGGATAAACGAATCAAGCGAAGAATTTGTTCGAGAGTTCCTCCGGCAGGTCAAAGCAACCAAGGATCCAAAAACTATTGGGCCCATGAGGAAGCTGTGCATAACATGGATCAATGCACCAAAAACATTCAAAACAGAAGGGGCGAGCTGTGGGAAATTAGTGCGGCAATGGAGTGTTCTAAAGCCAACTGATATGAGACAAATTTACCAGACCAGATTGAATAAAGAACCTGGGAGTCTGAGTGTGACCAAAATGATTGAAAATCTTGTCAAAAACTTTAACTCACCGACTGAAAAAAAAACTCTGGAGCAGGACATCATGAATATCATAATTGGTGGAATAGGACTGAAACAATTGCAGGGCAGGGCAAAGGAAAACTGTGCAAAAGGTCACGAAATGGAAGAAGTATACACCAAGCAGCTAATTAAACTTGCAAAAGAAGGAAATTTTCCTTATGGCGAGCTTGAACAAATTGTTTCCGTTGGTCTCATTCAGAAGGAAGATGAACCTCAAAGCAAATGTTCAATTGATCGAATTCTGTGTGTCATAGATGAGGAGCTTGCTGAGCTTGACAGTAACAATAATGATGGAAGACGGTTGCTCCTGTGTGAATTCAAATCAAGACTGAAGGCAGCAACAATTCAAAAGCTGACGGATCAAATTGAAGCTCTGAGACGGGAGAAATTGATGAATGAGGACAGTATTTTTTTGACAGAGGAAGTGACCACAGAAGGAAACAATTCTTTTTTGGCGATACCAGATGCCGCTGAGCGATTGCAGGTGCTGCACCTTGCCTATGTTGCTGGCCAAAGTGAATGTGTTCACGGCGTGGGAACATCAAAACAATTACACAAGGTTTGCAAGATAAACTTTCCTACTCCTTTGATGGCAGCATATACACGGTTGCTCAAGAAAATTTTCGACAAAGGACTCCATATTTTCTACCAAGATGTACCAATAGGAACCTTTGAACTGAGCAACGAAAACAGGAAGCTGGTCGATAAGGCAATAGACGCACACAAGAGCACAATTGTTGACTTCCAAACGTTGGAATTCACGTACCAATTGTGGAAGGAAGCAACTTCCGAGCGTAATCTCCCATTACCTCCCTGCAGAATGATCATCCCGTTGATGTTATCATCGTGGAATGTATCTAAACCTGGTGGAGACAGAATCTCACAAAGTGTTTGGGAGCATAATTACTTTTCTCCTGTATCGAATCCGCAGGGTGTTTTGGTCAAGCGACTTGCACACCAACTGATTGTTTACCAGATGCATCGTCTCTTCCAGCTGTTTTCTGAAAAGAAGGAGATAAGTTCTTTCCGGTCACTAAAGCACTATCGTGACAAATTGTCGAGGAAAATACCAATGTGGAAGTCAGTGAGAATAGTGCAGGATGAGTTAATGAAACTCGTTTTTGAATACAGGCCTGGGAGGCCCCTACACCGTGGATTTGGAAATGTACAGCACCGAGGCGCAGAGCAATGTTCAAGCATCTACACCATGTTTCCAATCTCGGGCACTACGCCCGGGAAGCGCCGCAATGCGTGGTACAACGATGATTCAAACAGTCATAAATTTGCACATCAACGCCGTCATCAATGTCTTGGTGCACTAATTCCCCTTGAAACTGACTGTGAGGGGAAACCTTTGAAACAGAAAATTTGTTCTCTATGCAATATAAGGGGTGCAACCTACTTCTGCATTCAGTGCCGTGCATATCTCCACATGCACAAACGGAACGACACTGAAATAAAGACAGTGGTAGTTCCAACCTCGAAGCGTGACCCACAAGGAAATCGAATCGAGGAAACAAGACATTTTGCAGTAACCTGTTCAGACATGTGGCATGAAAAGGCTCGACGTCAGTTTTATGGAAACATCCCAATAGGTTGTCCCCCTAAAGTTGATTTTAGAAAAAGTAGTAGCCAGGAATTTTCCATTCCCATCAGTATACCCAGCCAGAATCAACTTGGTCTCAACATTGACAAGACAGCAGATGGAAAATGTGTGGTCAAGTCAACAGCTACGAGTTTCTCACCCTTTCAAGTGGGAGATGTTATTGTTTCATTGAATGGTGTACAATTCCAGCATATTCTGAATGGTCCACAAGCATGGTTCAAAATTTTCCATGCTTTCGCAGACGAAACTAGACATTTTGTGGTGAGCCGCAAGCACACGATGAGTGCTAATTTGGCTCCAGTCGCATATACAGGGAACAGTGAAAGTGGCCAAATGGCTTCCGGAGATGCCAACCCCAGGTGAGTCCAAGAGAAACACTTCTCGCACGAGAAAAATCACAACTCACCTGCTTTACTACGTTGAATCAAGGACTGGTGCTTTACTAGGCAACAATGAACAAAGAAAGAAGCTGAAGGAAGGTCAAAGCAGTGCTGATATTGACGTGGCAGACGTGTCTGCATCATCCCCGACAAACAGTGACAGCGACGTCACGAGTGACAAATCAAATGCAAACTCGCCTGAAAATGAACACATAGACTCTCCCGACTTCCTCGATACAGCAGTTGCGTGTGCCGCAGGAGAGCTTTGTGGCATGAAATCTACTGATTTGAAAATGTCACCGCACAAGTGCTTCAACTGTGAAAAACCAATGCACGGAGCTCTGTGTGGCATGCTTTGGAGTGAAAGAGGACCAGACTGCAAAGTGTTGACCGAACACTTTAGCGCAGAAGGGAAAGAAAAACAGAACTCAGGGGGAGCCCTACTTTGTTTCTGGTGCATGAAAAAGTGCAGTCCTGCAGCACCATTGACAAAGTAGTTAATTATAATTAATTAGATGTAGTCAAATGGATCATTTTGGCTTAACTACCATGTGCAAGTAAACCACGCTACGGCCCCGAAAGTATGAAAGCGCCGCAGAGATGAATCCGTACTCGCCTTCTGCTTCCGCATCTGCGGTATCTCTCACAGTCAAAACACCGAGTTTCGTCCAAGTTTGCAAGAACAGTACCTGCGGTTGTGTCGGGAATAAAGGAATTTCAGTCAATCTTCAATCCCAATTGGGAATGAAGACCACCAAAATTGCATTCATTCTTTTTGAAGAGCTCTTCGTTACCTTTCGATTGGTACCACACATGCTATATATTCGAAAATGGGAAGACCATCCCTATGTTAGTCAAAGTTAGACCTCGAAAATATTATTCATTTAAGTTAAGGGTTGATTAGCTTTGACGACCACTAACGAGCGACCATGGCGGCCGCCAACGGCCGCAGCCTGTCCCACCCTCTCCCCCCAAGACCCCTACGCATCCCCTGTCTGGTGCGACGAGCCCGGCCCGCCGATCGCGCTCTCGCGATGGGGGGGGGTCTGCGGAGCTCATCCGCCCGGCCGCAGCTGGCTTGGCGCTAGCTCATGACGTGGCCAGATGCCCTCCGGCCCGCCCCCTCACCATCCGACCGTTGACGGGCGTCGTGTCGCGGGCGCGGGCGACCGTCGCGGTCGCCGCCGGCGACGCGGTCCGGTGGGGCGCCGCTTCCAGGCCTTGTCGTCCCGCAAGAATCTGGCGCGGACGCCATCGTCACGGCCCGCGGGGCCGCAGGACGGCCGCGCGACTTTGCAGGGCGACGTTGTCGCCGTCGCCGTCGAGGACCCCACGACCGTCATGTGTGGCGGGTTTGTACTCGGTGGCCGCCATTACCTTCATTCGGCCCAGCGGGGAGCAATCACCTGACAAAAAGGAGGGTTTGGCAATGCGCTGTTGTGGCATCGATCGGCGCCCCGATGATGGCACGACAGCGGCGCCGTGGCAATGCAACCAGACACAGGCGTGGCGATGACCCGCGAGGATGCGCTGGCGGCACCGTTAGCTGCCATCGCGACTTTAAAACAGTCAAACCTTATTTAGAAAAAACTACACACATTCCTACGTTCTTTACCCCAAGCACACTTTGCAGCTAGCCAATTTTGACAGCTTACTGCCTCGCATTCTTCCCAGGCTTAATTCTGACCCAAACCCTTGTAGAGCAATGTTTGTGGGGGCATTGGCTGTCAGTTGATGACTCGCTGGGCGCCGTCCGATGGTTACCACCATCGTGACGGAGTTTTTTTTTCCAGCCACAACTTGAAGTACCATGTCACTTGGCGACTGAGCACGCTGCAGCTATACCGCTCAACCTTAGTTAAATTTTTCGATCGCTCAGGGTCCAAATGCTGGTAAATGATAGGGCCTGTATTGATTCCCGTGCTGGGTCAGGGATTTGGACACATGTGGGCCTATTGCGCAATTTTGTAGAGCTAAATTTATCGATTTAGCACAGCCAATAGGCCCATGTGTGTCCACGAATTGACGAAGTTGAATTCATCCAGATGACACTTCTGAACATGAGAGAACGGCCCCGGGGGACAGAGAACAAAAGCTTTTCCTTCAATAGCTTTCAATAGCTTCATTGTATTACATCAACGTAGGAACTCAAAGAAGCATACGCCCGAGGTCAACAGGATAATGCCTGCTTAGGAAAGGTATGAAATTCAGGATGACTTAAAAAAGAGTGAAAATGAACAACCAGTAACAATCTTGAAACTGGACGCGTGCTAGCCGCGCGCAATATGCCATTTTTAAAACCGAGCGCGCACACTCCTCGTTCAACCCCAGAACCAGCAGTGTGCCCAATTGCCATCAATGCAGTGGCCGCGATCGCGATCCACCGCCTCCTCGCGCGTCGCGCAAAGCGCGCGACATTTGTGAAAGTTGATACAAACCTCTTCATTTCATCCCTGCCACTCAAGAAGTCCGTCGACTTCGACTGCCGCCATGGTCGCAGACAGCGCTCGATAACTACAATTGAGTTTTTGGCCACTTCTTCCTGTCCAACCCGGCACGTGATTAAGTACTTGTAAATTGTATTCACTTGCTTTCAGAGCGGTGTCACGATCAAGCAATCGCGAAATCGCGCGATCGCAAAGTGATCATTTGCAATCGCGCCGGAGCGATCGCAAAGCAATTGCCGCGAAGCGATCGCGAAGCGATACAATGTCGTGATGCAATATTGCGTAAGGTAGCAATATCGCTGGACGGTCGTAGAAATTTTGAAAAACATCAGAAGTGAAGAGAATGAATGCTAGGCTACTGAGGTGTGATAACAAAGTAGTTAGGAGCATGTCTGTCAAGAAGGAGAAGGGGAGAGTGCAAGTGTTCTTTGGCCAGTTGAACAACATGTCAACAAAGCCTGTGAGGGATTTGAAGTTAAAAGGACTGAAGTATATAAAATATGACACCAAGATACACCTCTACAACAAACATGGCATGAATGGCAAGAACGTGCCGATAGAATCTGATTTCGACAGTTGGATGGGGGATGGCGGTCAATCCAAGTACATCATGGCTTTCAACAAACATGACACTGAGTATGATGGGGATCCATCAGCCTGGTAATACGGCGGTGAGGGTCACGGGAGCCATGACGCAGTATAACGCCGGAGTAACATACTTTGAAACCTCATACTGTGAAATATTTGTGACAGACTTTGAGAACTTGTGCCATACTTTGTAAAATATTTTGATGTTTCAAAGCCTGTCAATACTTTCAAAGTATGACTTCAGAACAGGTAGAATGTTATATTGCCTCCTTTTACTTGTAGAAGTGAGATGGTCAACCAATAACTAATATGGAGATATTTCTGTATTACTAGAGTCACAAACGAGCAATTTAGATCAAGATTTTTCGAGCAGTCACGTTTATTACTTGTATTTGCCTCGCTTTCAGTCTGTCGGAGCTTCGTCTGGACAAGCAGGGTCGTCGCCATTGCATGGTCGTTCGTCGGCCAACCCTCAACCGGATCGTTGGCCGGATCGTCAGCTGCCCGATCGGCCAAACGTCATCCGGCGAGACCATCGTCGGCAGCATCGTCGAGCCGTTCTCGCCGGAAGACCGCAGCACGACGACAGGACTATCAAACCTTTGCCCCGGCCATCGACCAGGCCGTTTGAGCCGTCGCCCCCCGTTGTCTGTCCGGTCGTCTGCCCAGGTGCCGGGCTTGTCGTCGGAAAGATCGCCAGGCATGTTGCCAGGATCCTGGTCAGGCGCGTTGTCCCCGGCCGTGTCGCCCCGTGGACCCATTGCCATCAGTGCGACACCTGGACCATGGACCATGGACCGGGCCTTCGGTCTGTCCATTAGCCTTGCCATTGGGACTGACTTTGCCCAACCATCCGGCCCGTCGCCTGAACCACGTTTGTGTCCGTTGCATGGTCTGGCGCCTTCTCAAGGACGTTGTGCCGACCCCCCCCCCCTGACCGTGGTCATGTCCATAGTTGTCGTGTCGTCACCTCTTACTTTTGTTGTTGCCTGGACGGCAATGTGGTGCTTGTTGCGCCTCCGCTGGCGGTGTGTTGCTCGTCGGGCCCGCAATGTCACGCGCTGACGGAGGCGCTCGCGCGAAAGACGCTCCTGGCTGACTGTCGCGCATGCAGAGACACCGCTCCCCACTCCCCACTCCCTTGGCGTCAACGTGTCTCGTCTCACTGCACAAGAACGAAGAAGGCATCATGTGCCCTGGTCGGCGGCGCAGATGACGTGTGGCGGTCGATCCTGGCAAGAAAAAAGGCGGAGAAACAATGTGAGAAACCGACTGCCGACTTTTTGCCGTGGAGGAGGAGGAAGAAGCCCAGGCCCGGCAGCCACGCTCATTAGCGCTCATTGCTGTTGGCGTGTTTTGACTTGTGGATGTGGTTGTGGCTATTGGGGGTATATCCCGATTCGTGGTAATTCAATACGGCAGCATCAGGTGGGTTGGTCCGCGCGTCTCCCACCGAGTCCGAGTGACTACCCGCTGACTTCGAACCAAACTGGAAGCTTGAACTCCAGTTGGGAGTGTGTCATCAGTTGGGACACATTTTAGAAAGTATGAGTTTTCAAAGTATGTTACTCCGACTTGGTCAGATTGTTTGTAACCTTTTTTGTTTGACTTAAAATCAATGTTGACTGGTTAATTAGCTCTGTACCATTGTAATGCCCTCTTGTGGATCCTTTTTGTCAAATTCCACCACGGCGTCTATAACGCAATGGGTAGTTTTTTACTTGTTTTTAGCTAGGTTCTGGGGTCATGACCATTTCTCGGGCACATCTTTTCTTTTTGGGATGTTTACGTTTCGAATAATTTTTTTGTGCCATCAAAATTATCGTCTTTTCAGATAAGTAGGTTCTGAAAAAAGTATCGTCACTACCGGAAGATTTTTTCTTCCCTAGGGAAAAAGTTCCCTCTGCCTTCACTGTTTCACCTGGAACCAAAATTTGGCTATTTTTTAGCTACCAGGGGAAAGTTTCCCTCGGTGCCCCAAAACTTAAAACTTTAATTCTTAAGTTAATTTTTAAAGCACAGTACCATTCCGACTGTAACTCTCTAGAGGCAGAGCCATTCGTCCCTCGAGGGAAAACGTTACCTTCGAAAAAATAGACATGCATTACCAAGCAGCGCGTTGTCGTCATAGACTTATCTTGAGATAGACCTCTTGTTGTTGTCGGCCTGGGCCACCAGCGGCCACAGCTCGAAGTTGCGTTCAACTGACGGCTGCTGTGCCCTGTGCCATCGAAGGTGCCTGCGCCAGAGTGATGACAATGACAATACTTTAAAATAGT